>BCLG01000077.1:111893-131430 GCA_001602295.1 Zoysia matrella
TTGAAATGCTTAGTGAATCCCAATATAATTTTAGTTTTAATGATACCCATCGTTGTTTATATATAGGTAATAGAGCTGGGGACTGTTGTGCACTTTGTGATCATCGGCATTTCCCTTGATGTGTCAGAGGATCCCTAATCAAGCCCTTAGCCAGTGTTATGAAATTATTGTCACTGTTGTGAAATTAATGTCGTTAGGACAATAAATTTAGAACAAAGCAAATATGTGTATAATTAGATTTCCTATGCTAACGACAACAATTTTCGAACAGGGTAGTATGTTTTCTTCCCCTATTCCTCTACAAATATAAAACACTTTAATTATCCTTAGAAAAGGATTCCAATCCATTTGGATGCTTTGACGTGGGTTCCAAATGGTGACGTTTAGAGGTTCTTAAGTGATGGATCGCGCTAAAAGTGTGTGATGTGATATCATTGTCAACCGCGAAAAACATGTCTCGGCACTTTTTTTTTTTGCGAGAACAAAGTACAACCAGATCAGAGCACTTCGGGTGGCTTGGAGACAAGCACCGAATGGGACGACCTTTTTGATACTAATTAGTACTACTTGGATATATATCTGCCCATCTCATCAAACTAACCATGACCGATTATATTTTGCATGCTTTAGGCAATATTTGTTTGGAAAGAAGCTTACACACGCGTTGCTAGTATTTAATCTAAAAAATCTGCATTTTTCCTTACGCAGGCCAAGTTCAAGCCGCGGTCTACCAATATGATGTTTTAAATTGTACTAGATTCAAACTGTGTTGAGCAATATGATGGAGAAGCAACAATTGTGTTTAAATTGAAAACAAAATAGATTTACTTTTAATGGTTCGCTATAAGTTAGACCTTGTGGTCCACCTTGGACAGGCTTTATAATTGTACAGTGTAATACGGCACCATATGTGGTGATCGTTGAGTGTGATCAACCTTAGGGTAAGTACAATGTGCTGCCTCATCGGTGATCTTATGCATGATACAATCTTGAGATGATTTATGGGACCATTTATACTATGGTGGTCTTTTCAGTTGTCGTATAATAATTTTAGGAAAAAAGTTCATTTTACTCCCTGTAATCACCGGAATTTTGCTTACCTTTCGATAAGTCCCGATCTTTCGTGCTTGTCAACCTCCTGGGATTGGCAAGGTCACAGAAGATCGAGACTTATTGAAAAGTAAGGAAAATTCTGGTCGTTACAGGTGGTATCAGAGACATACTTGACTGTAGGAGCAAACCCGTAGAACTGGACGTAGGTAAGAAATATTTCTAAAATTCCGAATCTGCTATCAAACCTTCATCGTGAAAGTTGTTTTTTTAAATCTCGTCGTTGCTCAACGGAAGTCTTGTTTGCTTAGAGTTGTGCTTGTTTAGTTATTCTTGTCCTGATCTGCCGATCTTCTGTCTCTTTCAGTAATTCTTATTTCTGCTGATGCTATCCTTCTAATCAGAAATGTTTTTCTGCAACAGACGTCTCCGAGAAGGTCCGGACGTCTTCAGGCTCGTTTTGAGGAGGCCGCTCTAGAGGACCCTGAGGTACCGCCACCTGTTGGGTGTGGTCATGGTGTTGCCCTCAAAGGTCATGGTCGCGGCGCTGGAGGCCGTGTACCAGTGCCACCTGCGGTCGACGCGCCTGGCATTGGTCGAGGGCGTGGCCGTGCTGGAGCACCAGTTCCTCAGGCTGGAGGACGTGGCAGAGGAGCTGCCATGGACCCTGGAGTTGAGCCTACTGGTGTTGCCGCGCCTGGTGAGGAGCTTACAACTGCTCCGAACCTGGCGGAGATGGTGGCCCGACAGACGCTTCTGCTGAAGCGGATTGTCGAGCAGTCACAGCAGCAGCCTCGTGATCGTGCTCCTGCTCCTGACGCAGCACAGTACCACCAGCCAGCTAGTTTTCGCATGGCGATGTTCCTGAGCATGCGCTCACCCACTTTTGACCATGCAGTTGATCCTCTGGATGCTGACGATTGGCTCAGAGATATTGAGAAGAAGCTGGACCTGATTCAGTGCAACGACCAGGAGGCAGTTCGTCTGGCAGCTCACCAGTTGACAGATGCAGCTGGTGCTTGGTGGGACACTCTTTATGCCACTCTCGACGACCTAGAGCAGTTCACTTGGGACGACTTCGTCACTGCTTTCCATAGTTTCCACATCTCTGAGGGAGTCATAGAGGCGAAGGCGGAGGAGTTCCGTAACCTTCGTCAGGGAGGTATGTCTGTCACTAAGTACGCTCACCGTTTCACTCACTGAGCCGCTTTGCACCTGAGGAGGTTTCGACTGAGCGCCGCAAGATGTACTGGTTTCGAAAGAGCCTACGTCTTGAGATGCTCCCGTAGTTGGATGGTGGTGTTCAGAGGAGCCTTCGTGAGCTGATTGACAAATGCCTGGTATTGGAGGTGTCACTTCAGAAGCTCGACCGGTCCAGGGATGCTAAGAGGAGGGCTCTTGGTCAGGGACCCAGTCGTGAAGCTTCGTAGCGTCAGCGTTTTCGTGGTTCTTTTCAGCAGGGTTCGGGACAGCCCACCTTCGCCTGATCCACTGCTCCTGCTCCAGCTTCAGTCCAGCAGCAAAGTTCTCAGAGCCAAAGAGGTGCCTATCAGTAGCAGCAGTCCTCTTTCCGTTCGACAGTGGGTCAGCCCTCGATTCGCTGCTTCGAGTGTGGCCAGGAGGGTCACAAGGCGTTTCAGTGTCCGAGGCGCCAGCAGCAGGGACTGGGGGAGGTGCTATTCAGTCTATCACTCCCGCTAGGCCACCGCACTAGTCAGGACGTCGAGGAGTGCGTTCAGCAGGCCGTGGCGCTACTCAGCCGAGCGTCACGCGCAGCCGCCTAAACCATATCTATGTGGAGGAGGCTCAGGAGGCACCTGACGTCATCGTTGGTGAGTTCTTGGTTCACTCTCACTTAGCGACGGTTTTGTTCCATTCGGGGGCTACTTACTCATTTGTGTCGTTGGCGTTTGTGTTTGCACACAGTCTCCCTACCTCACTCTTAGCTATACCTACACTTACCACTTCACCTCTTGGAGTCTACAAGAGTCGTGTTGAGTGTAGAAGTGTTCGGATTTTGATTGAGAGTGTGGTCTTTCTAGTCGATCTCATCGTCCTTCTCTCGTGTGACATTGATGTCATCTTGGGAATGGATTGGCTAGCGCGGCACAAGGGAGTCATCACTTGTGCTGAGAGGGTCGTGTCTTTGGTTAACCACCGCGGTGTTCGAGTGGTGTGTGCACCTAGAACGTCCAGAGTTTCACCTTCAGTTTGCAGCTTGCAGGAGTTGTTTTTGGAGCAGATTTCAGTTGTTCACGAGTTTCCAGAGGTGTTTCCCGATGAGTTGCCGGGACATCCTCTAGATCGAGATGTTGATTTTGTGATCGATCTTCTCCCTGGCACCGCGCCGATTGCCAAGCGGCCGTACCGGATGTCTTCCGATGAGCTTGCTTTGCTTAAGGAGCACATCGATGAGCTCTTGAGTAAAGGGTTCATTCAGCCGAGTGCTTCGCCTTAGGGAGCCCCAGTGCTGTTTGTGAAGAAGAAGGATGGGTCAATGCGCATGTGCGTTGACTACCGTTCTTTGAATGAGGTGACAATAAAGAACAAGTACCCTTTGCCGAGGATCGATGATTTGTTTGATCAGTTAAAGGGTGCAAAGTTCTTTTCCTCGATTGATTTGAGATCGGGGTATCACCAAATGAAGATTCGTCCTTTCGATATTCCGAAGACTTCGTTCGTGACGAGGTATGGGTCTTATGAGTTTCTGGTCGTTTCTTTTGGATTCACTAATGCCCTTGCCTACTTCATAAACATGATGAACAAGGTGTTCATGGCTGAGTTGGATAAGTTCGCGGTGGTTTTCATTGATGATATCCTCTTCTACTCCAAGTTAGCGGAAGAGCATGAGCAGCATCTGAGAGTTGTGCTTGGGAGGTTGAAGTCTCATCAGCTGTATGCCAAGTTCAGCAAGTGCAAGTTTTGGCTTAAGAAAGTTGTTTTTCTGGGTCATGTTATCACAGCTGAGTGAGTTTTCGTTGATCCTGAGAAGGTCAAGGCTATTGTGCAGTGGGAGCCTCCGAGGTCAGTCTCTGAGGTGAGGAGTTTTCTTAGATTGACAGGTTACTATCGTCGATTCATTGAAAACTTCTCCAGAATTGCTAAGTCTATGACTGAGTTGACTCAGTTGGGGGTGCCATTTGTTTGGTCAGATGCTTGTGAGAGGAGTTTCCAGGAGCTGAAGATGAGGTTGACATCTGCGCCTGTTTTGACCTTGCCGGATATTCTTCAGGATTTTCAGATTTTCTGTGATACTTCTCGTCAGGGTTTGGGTTGTGTGCTAATGCATAACAAGAAGGTGGTTTGCTATGCTTCGAGGTAGTTGAAGAAGCATGAGTTGAACTATCCGACGCATGATCTAGAGTTGGCAGTTATTGTCCATGCTTTGAAGATTTGGAGGCACTATCTGATCGGCAACAGATGTGAGATCTTCTTCGACCACAAGAGTCTCAAGAATATCTTCACCCAGTCAGAGCTGAACATGAGGCAGAGGAGGTGGCTCGAGTTGATTAAGGATTATGATCTTAGCATTAACTATCACCCGGGTAAAGCCAACATGGTAACCGATGCTTTGAGTCGTAAGGCTTATTGTTCTTCTTTGATGTCTAGGCAGTCAGAGATTCTTGCAGATCTGACCAGTTTGGGAGTTGAGATTATTTCTCAGGGTTTTTTGCACGACCTCAGGTTGCAGTCGTTGTTGATTGAGAAGATCAAGTCAGCTCAGAAGCATGATAAAGAGGTTTAGTCAATCTTGAAGAAGATGAGGAGAGGCAAAGCACTGGGTTTCCGTGCGGATCAGCAGGGTGCTTTGTGGTTTGAGGACCGTATCTGTGTTTCGAGAGTGCCAGAGTTGCGGGATGCTATTCTGAGAGAGGCTCATGATTTGAGGTTTTCTATCCACCTAGGCTGCACCAAGATGTTTGAGGATCTGAGGACTCGTTTCTGGTGGGTTAGTATGAAGGCAGACATTACTGAGTATGTTGCCTTGTGTGATGTTTGTCGGCGAGTTAAAGCTTAGCACCAGAGGTCGGCTGGATTGCTGAAGCCGTTGTCGATCCTTTCTTGGAAATGAAATGACATCAGTATGGATTTTATCACAGATTTGCCGTTGACGTCTCGCCATCATAACGTTATCTTGGTGGTGGTGGATCGATTGACTAAGACCGCTCATTTCATCCCTGTGAATGAGAAGTACTCAGTTGATCAGTTGACCAAATTGTACATTGATCACATCGTGAGATTGCATGGTGCACCGAGAAGCATTCTGTCTGATCGCGGGCCTCAGTTTACCGCGAGATTCTGGAGGAGCTTACATGAGGCTATGGGTACACACCTAGTGTACGGTTCAGCTTATCACCCTCAGACAGATCGTCAGATAGAGCGTGTGAACCAGATTCTGGAAGATATATTGAGGGCTTGTGTGATCACCTTTGGGCAGAGCTGGGAGGACAGTCTTTCTTTTGCGGAGTTCTCTTACAACAACAGTTTTCAGGTCAGTTTGGGAATGTCACTTTTTGAGGCGTTGTATGGTAGGAGATGCCGTACCCCGCTCATGTGGTCAGAGGTTGGTGAGAGGTTTTTCTTTGGTCCTGATTATATCAAAGCTGCTGAAGAGAAGGTTAAGAAGATCAGAGAGCATCTCCGGGTTCCTCAGAGCCGTCAGAAGAGTTATGCAGATAAGAGGAGGATGCCCCTTTCTTTTGAGGTTGATGATTGGGTGTATCTCAAGGTGTCACCTCTTCGTGGCACGCGTCGTTTTCGTGTCCGAGGGAAGTTGGCTCCGAGGTTTGTTGGTCCTTTTCGGATTCTCAGGAAGATCGGTGAACTTGGTTACAAGTTGAACATGTCATCCGAGCTTGCGGGTGTGCATCCGGTGTTTCACGTCTCTCACTTGAAGAAGTGTCTTCGAGTGCTGGAGAAGCAAATTGTTCCTGATGCTTTAGATATTCAGGACACACTCTAGTACCTGAAGTACCCGGTGAAAATTTTTGACGAGGCGTTCAAGGAAACGCGGAGGTCCAATATCAAGTTTCTCAAGGTTCAGTGAAGCAACCACACTGAGCGAGAGGCTACCTGGAAGAAGAAAGATGATCTGAGAAAAGAATTTTCCTATCTGTTTGAGTCTGTTTGTTGATCTCGAGGACGAGATCCTATAAGGGGGAGTCTGTACCATCCCGGAATTTCAAAATTAACAAAGCGACGAGTTATCCCAATTTCCGTTCCGATCAAAAATCATCTGTCCCGAATTTCGTTCCGTTTAATTCGAAATCATTCTTTCTAAATTGTTCCGATACTGAAATAATTTAGTCCGCGTAATTTTTCGTTGAAGCTAAAATTATTTTCTGAAAATTCCAAATTTATTCTCAGATCCCTAAATAATTTTCCTAATTATTTCTCTCAATGTTATACTCTCTCACCTACCCTCATCCCTATCTAATCCCTTATATAAAAAAACCCTCCCACTCTTATACCAGAAATATCTCCTGCGTCGCCTCGGTTCGCTCGTCCCGAGATCGCGTCGTCCCCGTGTGGAAGCCGAGCCGAGCCGTCCGGAGCCGTGCCTGCGTCGCCCGTCAACGTCGCGTCAACTGCTCCCACCGCGATCCTGTCCTGCGCGCCGTCACCGTCATCGCGTCTCCAGCCGCGTCGCCGACCTCGCCTCAAACTCCGTCATCGCCTGTCAAGCGCCTCGGTTTTCGTCCTGCGTCGTCGTCAGAAGCTTATCAGCATAGTCCTCGGTGAGATCCTCTGTTCCGCAGTTCGTGTGTGTTGGGTTTTCATTGGAGGCGCAGCAGTAGGTCGCCGATCCTATGCAGTAGCTGACCGATTCGAGGTCTGCACGTTGAGTGTTCAGATCAAGCTGGTCTAGCGTTGCAGCAGGTTCGTCTGGTTCAACGGTGCCTAATGAGCAGTTACCAGATTTTTTTTTCAGATTAGAACGTGGGCCTCGTTTGAATCAGAATCCGGATTATGGATTCTTATCTAAAATCACTGCCGTTTGGATTATGAGATTTTAGCTAGATTTTTGTATTTTTATAATTTAAATTTAAAAAATTAAAATCATAATTGTTTGGATTACATGATTTTATTATTTTAAGTATATTAGTTTGCATTATGATATAAAAATTTGAATAATATTTAGATTCATAAGATTCTTTAAAATTTTATAATCTTTTAAAATCTCACCTATTTAAAAAATTATATATTTTTATCCGACCACCGTGGTTGAGGAGAGATGTGGTGGCAGTCCTCGGTACTTGGACCTGAGACCCTGACCGAGTCTGATCGTGTTTATCCGTTGGAGCTTGAGGATTTACTCTTTTCTCGAAATTGTTTTTATGCGGTAAATCTTCAGAGTTGTTTTTTTGAACTGCGTTTGATCCCATATGATTCTCAAAATTGTTCTGTTAATTTGTCTCGTTCGATTATCGTGTAGGATTTTTTGAGAAACGTTTTGCGCATGTTTAACCTAGTAGTTTCAATTTAGATTTAATTACCGATTTTAATTGTCGCGTACCTAGTGTCTGACTCCTGTTCATGCTGTGTTTAGCTGGTGTCCTAGAGGAGGAGTTTTACGAGCCCGCTCAGTTCGATGACTCGGATTCGGACTTCGATCTCGAGTTGCCAAGCAAGCCGCGTTTCTCGATCACTTTGTACCCAGTATTTTAAACTGCATGTTTTATTTGCAACCCTAATTTACATGCCAACTATTTTAAAATATGTTAGCAACATTACTAAGCGGTGCCTATCCACAAATATGAACCATATGATTGATTTAGAATAATTATTTTATTTTTATGCTTAGCCATGCTTAGTCATATTTATTTTTATTTCACACCTATCACTATAAAAATAAAATTTGTGTTAAATGATTTTAAACTTTGCTTCAAATGTGTGAGTTTTACTAATAACTATACATAACTATTTAGCGGGGGAGGATAGAGTTTGAAGAGCTGAGGGACATTTGGGAAGTCTCTGTGGGCGTACCTGTTGCGGGTACAATGGGATGATTCGGGCTGGGATCTTTCCGTGAGACTTGTTGTTGGCGTTGAAGTTGGAGATAGTGCTTGCCTCGACAATTAAGGACCAAGTTCTTCGAGCCTTGTACGCTCAGTTGACAACCATGCACACCACGTTACCCTGTATGGGCAGTTGGCTTGACCTTGAAGCTTGTCGAGACTTGTTGTTTACGCATGAGTTGGCGGTGTTGTGTTAGTGTGTTGTAGAGCTATGACTCCCCCCATGAGATCGAGATACTCCACCTGATCAGTGGTAGGTTCTTCATAGCTCCAGAACCTAATTGCGTAGGCATTTGGGATCCCTATCTTGAAGGACGGATGACGCCAGTTAAAGCTTGTAGACGTATCTTGTGTGTTCGTCGGGACTACGACGGTAGTTCTCGATGACGCTTCTCGTGAGTCCAGGTGTATAACCTCTGCAGAGTTTTAGTCAATGCGCATTGCCACGTCCTTTTAGAAGGACAACCCTTGAGTTGTACTTCTCGTTGAGTAGTTTTGTTTTTCTTCCTCCTCTCCTATTTCAAAATGTTTTGGACTCCGACCTTTGAGCTGTGGTCGGGTGTGGAGATTACACCGGCATTTAAAATGAACCCTTGTTCGGAATAATGGAGATCTCTGCGGGGTAAGATAATAAAATTTGACAGTTTTAAAATAAAGCTTTCTTGCATCTTTAAAATAAAATAAAATGTTTTAAACTTGCATTTAGCACTTGAGCCATACTTTTATCCTTGAAACCATTTGTATGCATACATTGTTGATAGGTAGTACACGGTTTGCTGAGTATTCGTACTCACGACTTTCTAATTTGTTGTTTTCAGAGGATACTCTCAGCTTCGACTTCAACTACGTCTTCGACGAACCGTGAAGTCTGCTCCTGCGCTCAACCTAGCCTGTGTGGAGGAGGTTCGCTACTGCTGCTATGTTGATGCTTTCGTTGCTGCTCTTGTTGGATTCTCGATAGTGATCTATCTGCTCTGAGATATTTCTGACCTACGTGTCGATGGACCCTTTGGAGGATTTTATTCTAATAAATCTGCTTTAACTTGTTATTTTCTATTCTCGTTTCTTGTTTAATATTTCTGATATGGTTTTTTGATTGATCGTTTGTGATATCGTACTTGTCAACCTCCTGGGATTGGTAAGGTCACGGAAGATCAGAACTTATCGAAAGTTAAGAAAAATTTCGGTCGTTACACTCTCCTAAACAATTCACTTTGTCTGTTTAACCTATAAACAAAATTTTGGCTCACTTTACTCCTTCAAACTATTCATATTGAGTGCAATCTACCCCTTATACAATTTATCTTTTTTGTTTCTCTTTGTAGAATTTAAATTTAAAGCTAGAGACAAACTGCATCCCCACACTAGAGAGAATGTGCACAATACCATTTGCAACTCAAGTACTTACTGACATGAATTTGTGTCATTGAGCAATTACTATATCCATCATCACCTTTGCAGAAGTTCTCTACAAATAATCTTTACAAAGGTAACTGTGACTACAAAAATTTCAATAAAAATAACTGCACAATTTCTGTTTGTTGCACAAGAAATTAACCGAATCGCACCATTTCATGTTCATGTTTACAAAACGTACAAGAACGCCTAGTCTACCATGCAAGATCGAGCTGTTTAAGTGGCCTGTCATCTCTACTATTACAACTCTTTGCAACCTCGCCTCATTTTCAGAGAGGAGAACCACATTCACTTTTCCCCTTGTTGCAGCAGGCTGACCTTTCCAGCACAACATTCTTTTGCCGCGTGTATCGCTGTAGGTGGAGGCACAATGGGAGCACCGCACGATTTGCCGATGCCACAACATCCAGCGATCTCGCCTTTCCCCGATGCCCGGGGGACCGCCTCCTCTTGCTCCGACGATCTTGCCTCGATCTCGATTGGTGCTGGCACGTCGATCACAACCGAGTGCTCCGGCGACTTGTTCAGCTTCTTGCAGCAGCTGCAGCTTTTAGATTCTTCTCCTGGCCTATGGACACTCTCGGATGCGGTGGTGGACGCTTCGACGAGCTGAGACCTCAGCGCCAGGGACCTCGCCGTCGCGCGGCACGACTCAGTTTCCCGTCTCTTCCGCGTCGTCCACGACCACGGCTCCCCCAGCAGCGTCATGCTGTGCAGCACGACGAGCAGGCACGTCCCGACGTCGGCGAGCACGGCGGCCCACAGCACGGGGCGCCACGCGACGGCAAGCGCGAGGACGGCCGCCTTCACGGCCAGAGAGGAGACCACGTTGACGGCGATGGCGCGGCGGGTGCGCCGCCCGAGCCTGACGGCGGCGGGCACCCGGAGGATGTCGCTGGACATGAGCGTGGCGTGGCTCGTCTCCATGGCCGCCGCGGACCCCGACAGGCCCATCGAGACGCCCGCGTCCGCCGCGGCGAGCGCCGGGGCGTCGTTCATGCCGTCGCCCACCATCATCGTCGTGCCCGACGTTCCCTTGAGCTCGCTGACGAGCCGGACCTTGTCCTCCGGGAGGAGCTCGGAGTGGAGCTCCTCGAAGGCGCCTCTTAGCTGCACCTGTGCGCGCGTGGCGGCTGCCCTGCTGTCCCCTGTAAGCATTACCGTCTTGATGCCCATTGATCTCAGCTCCTGGATGGCTTCTACAGCACCCGTCCGGCAGTCGTCGGAGAGTGAGAACACTCCCACGACATCGCCGTCGCAGATCACATAACCGATTGATGCGCCTCTCAGCTCGCCTATTTCTTGTATTGCTGTATCTGTAACAAAGAATGTTAACCTACTAGAAGTTCAGAACTGTCCAAGAATCAGTCAGTTAGGGGTCTTTGCTGACCTGTGTGGCATGAGGACCTTATCATGATCCTTCTGTTTCCAATATATATATGTCTTCCATTGATATTTCCATATACGCCTTCTCCAGGATAGATATGAAATTCGGTCACGTTTTCCGGTTTCGGTAGGATAGATTTGGACTGAGAGTACTCAACAAGTGCAGCTGCCATTGGGTGATTTGATTTGCTCTCAATGCTAGACACCCTGCAACAAAAAGGGTTCAACTCCAGAATTGGCATTCAGATCATCCAAAAGGAACATATCCTGTGCTCACAGAAGTATCAATATAGGCAGTTCTATGTGTTTTGTTCCAGTAAAGAAGCTGAATGGATTTCATATTTGTTTTGGAGATAAGGGTTGAAAAGAAATGAACCACCATTCGTACCAGTAAAGAAACTGATCCATGCCAACCTTGTCCCCAACCACATGAAATCCATCGATTGTGAACTCTCCTTTGGTGATTGTTCCTGTCTTGTCGAACGCCGCAACCTTAACCTCCCCCAAAGATTCAAGAATGTCCCCTCCCTTGACAAGGACACCCATCCTCGCCGCCCTCAGAAGCGCGCAGAAGGTGGCGACCGGCGTTGACAGAACCAGAGCACACGGGCACGCACTCACCAGCAGCACCAGAGCCAGCCGAAACCATCGCTCCATGTCATGTGACTTCATCAGTAGCAGTGGGACAAGAATCACACTGGCAGCAAGAACGACCACAGCTGGAAGAAAGAATGTTATTTCAGCTAAGTTTCATTTCAATTGTACTGTTTTTGGTTCGGATCAGAGGTTGAAGATGATCTCTCAGGGTACCTGGTGTGTAGTACTTGGCGCACGAGTCGATCAGCCGCTGCGTCTTGGACCGGCTTTTCTGCGCCGCCTCCACCAGCCTCTCCATCTTGGCCACCGTTGAGTTCTCGGCGAGAGCAGTTGTTCTCACGGCAATGTAACCTGCAACGTTACACGTTCAACACTCTGATCACTACAACAACCATTGCTTTAATCAACGTGTTCCATAGAAAAAATGCAGCTTATACCGTCACGGTTCAGCGTGCCAGCCCAGACCTCCGACGCCGGCTGCTTCGGCACAGGGAAGGACTCGCCGGTGAGACTGCTTTCGTCGACCTCGCTCTGCCCGTCCACCACCACGCCGTCCACAGGAACCACCTCCCCAGCCCTGACGGCGACCACAGCGCCCACGGCGACGTCGCGCAAGCTGACGACCTCTCCGGTCGCGGCGAGCACGACCTTGGGCGGGATCATGCTCATCAGCGACGACATCCCGGCGCTGGCCTTGGTGCACGCCAGCGTCTCGAGCCACTCCGCGGTGGTGAAGAGGAAGACGACGGCGCCGGCCTCAGCGTAGTCCCCGAGCGCGGCCGCGCCAACCACCGCGACGAGCATGAGCACGTTGATGTCCAGCGCCAGCCTGCCGGCCGAGGCGAGCGCCCTGAGCAGCATCGGGGGCGCGCCGGCGCAGGCCGCGGCCAGGGCCAGCCACTTCAGCGGCGGGAGGAGCGGCGCGAAGAGCGACGCGAGGAGGAGGGCGCCGCTGGCGATGATGTACGGGCTCGGCCACCGGCCGACGACGCCGCTGCTGCCGTACGCGCGGACGGAGGCCTCCAGGCCCGCCTTGTTTAGAGCCTTTACTGATCAAGGCATGGACGAACAAGCGTTCCTGCGTTAGTTCTTGCAAGAATCTGCACAGAAAGATGCTGTTTTTTTTTTGAAGTACGAGAAGAAAAGAGGAGCAGAGAAGTGCCACCGATTTGGGATTGCGAGACGGCGGCGGCATCGTGCTCGACGATGACGGTCCGGGAGGGGACGACGACGGAGACGGCGCGCACGCCGTCGAGCGGTGCCAGCAGCCGCTCCACGAGCGCGACCTCCGCGGAGCAGCACACGCCCAGCACGTCCAGGTATGTCTTCTCCCACTTCCCCTTGTCCCTGCTCCTGTCGCCGTCTCCGTTTCTCGCCGCCGGCAGCAGCCTCTCCTGGAGGTCAGCATCTTCCACCGTCCTCCCGCGGTCACCCGTCGCCATAGCGTCCAACACCCAGGAGCACGCGGCCGGCAGGTGCAAGAAACGGAATCAAGGAGGAGAGTTAAAGAGAGCCGAATTCAGAACAAATGTCAACGGGGATGGTTTGGAGGAGGTCCGGACGGGGCAGAGGAGCTGGAGTGCAGCCGGAGGCACAGCACAAGCCGGCGTCAGTGACAGCGATGGCGACCATTGATTGGCGAGAAGATTGAAGTTTTGTAATCGACTTATAAAATGATCAAATCGGAATGATAGGTTCCAGGTAACCGTAGACTCGGTAATAACTTCTTCAGATTGGTCAGATTATTATTATTATTTTAAATAGAAAAGTATTCCCGCCATGCTCCTGGCCAATAGAAAGCGCGGCTGCCTGCTCAACGTTGCGGTTGTTGTATACTACTAGGACCATATTTGGTCGACGCATCAACCTGTCCCAGTGAAACCTTTAAATAATCCTATTCTGAATCTTTCTTCAAATTTTAAGAGTGTTATCCACATAGCTATGCTGAATCTGCTTTGTTCGGACCCAATTTTTTTAGCCAAATATCAATCTTGGTTGAACTAGATCAGGTTGTATCCACATCAAATTCGGCTTAAAATAATCAAGCTACATATGATAATATTACATCCGTCGCCGAAAATAAACTATACATCCTGAAAAAAAAAGCAGCATTAGACGCTCGCATAAGTGTGCAAAGGCGCGGAGCGGAGGAGTACCGCTCCGCTTAGGCCCGTAAGCGGCACCTAGGTGTTCGACCCTGAACTGGAGGGAGGGAGGTTGCGCGGTGTGGCGTCGGGCTGGAAGCGGCGACCATGAATCGTCGGGCTAGAGACTGCGACCTTAAGCTAGAGGGAGGGAGGGGGCCGCCGCTATTGCCTGATCCCGGTCCGCTGTCGCCATGCCGTCGTCGGATCCTAGTCCACCGCCCTCTCCGCCGTCGCTATGCCATCGCTGTCCCATATCTGCAGCCGCCAGCCATTCCACCAGCTTCCCATCGCAGCTCCAGATCAAGAGAGAGGGAGTTAGGGGGGGGAGAGAGAGAGAGAGAGATTAGTGGGTGGTGGAGGGTGGGTAGAAAAGTTAGGGTTAGCCAGTTAGGTGATGACTAATGGGTCAGCATTGGCCAGGATGGACCAGCAGTAAGTAGCCCATCTCATAATTTCTTTGCTATTTCCATGTGTTGGATAAATCTATAATATTGCACCACTTAGCTAAACACCTAGACGCGCTTAGGCACACCTAAGCTCTAGACGGTGAGCTAATGCTAGCTTAACGTCTAGCGCCTAATTTTTTATGGCTATATATGGGTGGTAAAAGCTACTAATGCTTCATTTGTTAGTTGGTTGTTATGGTTGAATAGAAATGATATGATAAACCCCAATCCAATTCTTTTTTACTGGTAATTTTTAGAGCATCTTTTTTACTGGTAATTTTTAGAGCGATGGTATTGGATACACAAATGATTGCTCCTGCATAATGTGGAGGAAGTGAGAACAAATCTGAAGAAAAATTGCTGCCTTTTGGAGACGATGATCATGGAGATCTCCGTTAGGTGTTTGGAAGTTTAGGAATAGAATAGAGCATAGCTTCTTTTTTTTCCTTATTGACCTTTGTTTTAGTATGGTTCGTTGGAACTATGTGTTAAAAGTTGTGATAAGAGTCAATTGGTGTACTAAACTGTTGTGCACATCCTCCCTAGGATGCAGAGGCTGGAACATCGTTTCCTTATTTATTAAAGAAGGGAGAGACTAATCTTCGTCTGTATCCATCAGGCCGGGAACACCACGGTTCAGTTGGTGATGCCCAGGTTCGCCAACCGCAGGTGTTTTGTATTAGCTAATCTCAGCCTAGAATAATTGGAGCTCCAGTCCAGAGTGGGACTGAGTCATTGATTTCAGCACAAATGCAGAAAGACAGGTTTGAGTGGTTCGTTTGCAGAACGCCTGTTGATTATAAGCTTCTGGGAGTGCTTTGTGGAGGGAGGCTGCACAACTGAAGAACGTAAGATCCTCCGCTCCATTGCTTTAGTTGCTATCTGGAGGCTTCTGATTCACTGCGAGATGTCAGCAACATGTACAACCAGTAGCCATAGCTGAAGATCGAAAGAGAGCTGCTGTATCACGCTCACGACTCTTCACCACCTCTCTGATCAGAATGCAGAACAAGATATACTCCCTCCGTTTTAAAATATAATGGTTTCTAAGTTTAATCAAAGTTAAACTTTTATCACTTTGACCATTAGTAATAAAAAATTAATGATATTTTATCATATAAAAATTATATATATTTTTAATTCATCATAAAATAAGTTTTCATAAAAATTATATTTTTATATTAAAATTATGTAATTTTTTAAATATTATTAGTTTAAATTAGAAAACTTTGACTTTATCCAAACCTAAAAATGCTTATATTTTGAAATAAAAGCCGCACAAAAGAAACTAAAAACAAAGTTCTCATAATCATAAAGCAAGTTGAAGACAACTGGAATTCTAGTTCGCCGATGGTTTACATCCTTTTTAGTAGATCGTAAGTTTTCTACATATCAGTGTGTGCTTGAGCAAGGCAAGGGAAGCTTGGCATGTTAAGTAATGATGCAGCGGGCCCTGAATGATCTACAACTGCAGACTCTTCTCCCACGATTTGGAGGACTTAATCATTTGGGAATGCGTGTGCAGTGGAGGCCTAACCTTTAGCTGCTGATGCAGGAAACGATTCTTTTGCTTCAAGAGATAGTGTTTGTGTTAAAATTCTGATTCGGAGACATTCACACATGACCCTTTTTGCAAGTAGAAAAGCTTGTGTTTCTACCTCTATTCGAAACAAGCACTGTCAGAGTGCGCTTCTGTTGGTCTCTGAAGAAACGATCACCATTTTTTGATAAAAAAAAGAAGTTTATATGACCAGAATGCCCTGCTAGCAAGAAACTTTTCAAACATCTAGAAAAAATACAAGGGGGCATTTGTAAGTGACTAGTTAATCTAGCAATTTACTACTATCAATCATGCCACCGCAGGATACTTGGACTGACATTTTACCCTTGAAGTTTTCCAGCCCATCTTCTCCCATCCCCATCAATGTTGCAGTCCATGGGCAGCTATGCCCTTTATAACAAAGACTCCCTCCGTTCTTAAATTGTTGTCGTT
The DNA here is from genome assembly GCA_001602295.1 of Zoysia matrella. NCBI lineage: Eukaryota > Viridiplantae > Streptophyta > Magnoliopsida > Poales > Poaceae > Zoysia > Zoysia matrella. The sequence goes on from BCLG01000077.1 coordinate 127,948, forward strand.
AAGATAACAAATCTAAATTTATTTTTGAACTAAAATTCTTGTCCTAACAACAACAACTTAAAAACACAGAGAGCACATAATTGGAAATTGATTGTAGTGGCAACGCCTTGTTGCCAATGTGCAGAAGACCCAGGTGCAAGCATTATCTTTCAGCTCAAATGGCTTTGGCAGGAACATCAAAGGAAACCAACACAGGTGACCGTCAATTGAGACCATCAGAGCCTTCGCCATTTGATTCATGACTCACATCGCTCCAGCAACGGCGTTCAGCAAGAAAGCTTATTCAGATCAAATCCTGATGCGTGTATCTTACCGGTTCCGCGAACATCATTCAGTGCGGGAACAGAGCAGCAACAAGTCCATATCCGGCGAAGGCTAGACCAAAGAGGAGGATACTATAGTCCACGACACGCCGCCACAGGCTCATAGAGGAGCCACCAACGATGCTGAGATGGAACAGGGCAGGCAGCACGAAGGAGAGCAGGGCACACATCGTGCTCCCGACGAAGGAGATAAACGATCCGAAAGCAGGGATGAAGGACGCCACCACGCTCAGGACAGTCACCATCAGGATGCGGCTCAAGTGCGAGCCTAGCCATTCAGCACCGCGGACCCTGCGGGAAAGCTTGCGAAAGCATCCGCTTGATCCGAGTCTTGCCTCGACGATCTCGTGGATTGGGTGCATCATGACCGGGAATGTGAATGCTAGTGCAATGCATAGGCCAACCTGTCGACATAACTCAAAAGTGTTAAAAGATCATCATGATTTAACTGTCCACTATTATCCAAAATCCCATAAAACAATGAATGCAAATAGGACTATGACTGAGAATTTAGATTTGTCTACAATTCACATGCCAACCTGTCAACAGATCCCATATAAGAAAAAAAAAATTATAGTATCTCAAATGCAGAATTGCATCGAGTTAAAAGATAAGATCTCATATATCCGCCTATCGAATTACGAATCTGCTTCTTCCAATAAAAAAGAAAAGCTTGAAAACAATTTCATGAAGATTCATTAAAAAACAATGGCATGTTTCAGTAAGCAACCAGAGCAAATAAATTAATGAGGACTACACTAACCTTAACTGCAGCTGATGTCCAGTTGTTAGGAAGATTGAGTGTTATGATGTCTTTGGTATTCTCTCCATAGGCCAAGTACCCACACACTCCAAAACATGCATACACAACTATAATGGTGACAACTGCTTGAGACAGTACCCAGCGAAACTTTCTCCGTTCTGCCATTGACGCTTCCAGTGCCAGAGTCATGCTGAATCCTTCAAAACAGAAGACTGCAACCCCAAAACTGAATGGTACTGCCCAGAGCCCGTTGAAAGCACTTCTATTTGCAAACGGATGGTCGAAAAGTTGGAGATCCTCTTTGATAACGATTGCCATGGCAAGCACATTGCATGCATCCGCAAATATACTGAACGGCGAAAGAGTAGACAGTGAGCGGATGAAGGAGAGTGCAATTTGCACCGGCAGGAGAATGGCAAAGATGAAGCCAACAGGTGACATAACCTGGCTGAATATGGAATGAAGATTTTGACCAATGAAGATTAGGTATGCTACAGAACCACCTGCCTGTGAAACAAGGATAAGGATTTCTGTCAAGCATCGGCCTACGGTCCCGAAGCACTTTTCACCCAAATCTCCATATGTACAGTGACCAGTTGAGGGTTCCTCTGATTCTTCCTCCAATTTATCTCTGCAGTCAACCTTCAGAAGAAAAAGAACAGTGAGTGATATAAAGACGCTGAAACAAGTGACATCGCTAAGAACTGAAGTTGCTCACTTTATGAGATGTGTATGACATAACATTTGATTTATTGAAGAGCCATCAAAATTCTAAACACAATGTAATGTGACTCTAGTAAGCTTAAAAAGTCTAAAAAAGATATATTAGCAGTTCCAACAAACTAAGAGAACAAAATATTTCTCACTAAGCAAATTCATTTGGTTCAAGAGTCCAACCAAGCTTGAAAATATGGAGCAAGTATACAACCAACCTAGTAGGTATCTTAGTACAAAAGCAAAAGGTTGAATTAGATACTTGTGCATATGTGTGGGAGTAGTTTGGGATTATTCAGATTGCGCAATGGATCAATCAGTCAACTTTATTTGGAAGAAGGAACCTTAACACCATTGTACTGCTATATACATTTCCCAAACCTCCTAACTGAATAATTTCGGGGTCTCGGCCCAGCACGATCCATGAACAAAGTGGCAAGAAACTGTCACTGTGGTGCCGTGTAGTGCTCACTAAAAATATGCGGGTGTCTCCAGCTGCCGGTTCCACGGCTGAAGCCGCAGCCAGCACAAATAAACACTCCCCAGCCCTGACTCTCTGGGCAGTACCATTCCTCTGATTCTCATCATACCACATACTCACTCTATTTCTCTTAAATTATTATTGTTGTTGAATTTTGATTTTTTTTTGACTATTTGTTTATTTAAATAAATATAATAAATATCATATGTTTTGTTATAATTTATTTTTTCATTAAAGTGTTTGAAACACAACTTATAATTTATACATTTGAACTAAATTTTTTAATAAGATAAATGACTTAAGACTATGGGATGTTGGGAACGGAAGAAATACTCTCTTCGTTCTTTAATTGATGTCGCCGTTGACTTTTAAATTTAACTTTAACTATTCGTCTTATTCAAAAAAATTTAATAAATTTTATATATTTTGATATTATTTAGTTTATCATTAGAGTTATTTGAATCACAACTTAAAATTTTACATATTCAAGCAAAATTTTTGAACAAAACGAGTGATGAAAGTTAAATTTAAAAGTCAACGACGACGTCAATTAAAGAAAAAAAATACTCTTTTGCTCTCCTATTTATACAGGTGATAGGCAGCAAGAATCTTTCCACTGAGGCAACACGAGTTCCAGATCTGCGTAGGATACCTACGCTGATTCAGTGGCGTGAAAAAGAAAAAGAAAAACTCCTTCCAGACTGGCAGATTCAGTGCCGATCTGGATGATAGAAAAATGCCCCGAGTCTCTGCCTTGCGCGGAACGGTGACAACGATGGCCAGACCTACGACCCGATCAAGCAACGGGAGCTCAAGAAACCAAGAACAGCCGCAGATGAGAGAAGAGAAATGGCAAAGAGAAGGAAACGAACAGCAGTAGGAAGTCAGTACTGACGAGGAGCAGCATGCAGTAGAGCGTGGCGAAGCCGGCGGCCGCGACTCCGAGGGAGCCGGCGAGCCACCCCGCCGCGCGGAAGGCGTAGGGGAGGCCGAGCACGCCGGTGCCAACGATGGAGACCACCACGTTGCCCAGCGTCTGCGCCGACGTCGCGCCCCCGCCCGCGCCGCGCCGACCTCCCGCCTGAGCCGGAAGCAGCGGCGCCGCCGGCCCGCCCCCTCCGCCCGCCAGCGCCGCCATTGACTGCCAGAGAGGCTGCCTGGCGGCCGGCGAGGGTCACGTAGCCAAATTGGACTCTGGACTC
>BCLG01000077.1:131440-148793 GCA_001602295.1 Zoysia matrella
CCCGCGCCGCGCCGACCTCCCGCCTGAGCCGGAAGCAGCGGCGCCGCCGGCCCGCCCCCTCCGCCCGCCAGCGCCGCCATTGACTGCCAGAGAGGCTGCCTGGCGGCCGGCGAGGGTCACGTAGCCAAATTGGACTCTGGACTCGTGGAGCACGAGAGTGGGACAGGAGGAGCGGGCGGGCGTCGCATTGACGCCACCGAACAAGTAAAAGTGTTCGCGGCGAAACAGTAAGTCGCCGGATGAGTCTTGGCTGCGAGCGCGTTCTCTGGATTGTTCTGATCTGCATGCGGGTGCACGTGGCAGAATCTCATACGTACAGTGAAAGTATGCAAAATATTATAAAGGCTCCTTTGGAATACATTATTTTTCCTATTTCTTATGTGTTTCCTATAAAATCGATTTGATTTATGTGAAATTAAGTAGTAGTTTGCAATATTTACTTCTGTAGTCTATAAAATATGATACTTCTCTATCTCTACTCTTAATAGTACAATTTTTTTTACGTGGTAAAATATTCAGATAGAGTTAGACTATGTACACACGAAAAATGCACTTAAAAATTATTTTTTTCTATAAATCTGACGGATGAAATCTCTCTACAAACACCTCTTATAAATTTAATTGATGAACTTTTCCGAATCTCTCGAATCTTAGTCTCACATGAACTATTGTTAATTAAAAAATACAACTAATTGTAACAAAAATATATGAGATTAAAAAAAGTTATTAAAAACAAAACAAACTCGTTTCAATTTTAATATTAGTATAGAAAAAACACACGGGACACGTGCATGCAGCCATGCGTTGTTTGTTTCCTCGTGAGACGCTATTTAAACTACAGAACTTCTGCGGAACAATCTACCTTAAAGGCTAATGTTATAATATTGGATTATTTATTAAGCATATCTCCGATGACAACTATTGACTCCTATAAGATAACAAACTTCGTTGTAATAATTACAATGAATCAAATATGAGTTTTTTGTTCTTTACTAGTTTTATGCGTATTAAAAGAAGTGTGTTATTCTGACTATGATGCGTATTGATACATATGCAAGATGAGAATATATTTAAAATTAATTTTTTGTTGCAGTTATTGAAGTAAAAAATAATGACTATAAAAAAATATACCTATATTTGTTCAAAAATTTCTAAAGTGCATCAAGTTTTAATATTGCCAAGATCATGTACCCGGAAGCCTATAGATTCAAAGTAAATACGAAAGCCCAGCTGTGGCCTACAACCCGCGGCCTAATTCACAACCCATGAGGGACTTCATCGAGCCGAACTCCGAAGAGATGTCTCGACCTCTTGGGGTCTGGGTCGCTTGAAGACACTAGCCCAACTATCGGAGGGTCAGAGCTGGATCACGACAAAACCCAACCGTCCGATGGCCGAGGGTCGACATGTTAGCCTGACTCCGAGGGTCAGCCACTGCCCTAACGGTTAACTTTGGAAAAGCACAGAGATTCTTAACGACGTACAACAGAAAGTAAAGCAGCCCTGCTAAAGGTAAATCAATACAGAAGGAGGTAAAGCAATCCAGCAAACGGTAAAGCTAACGACAAAGTGACCATTGTCCCCTATCGCTGGACAAAGAACGATCGAAGGACACTGACAAGCTGCGACGCCAGCAGACGCCAGAGAATCAATTTCGCAGAAGACTGCGCCCCACCTATCAGGGGCCACCCAGTTTCGTAGCCATCAAGCCTTGTAACCCCGGTCCGAACCCTATATAAACGGGGCACCGGGGGACCTTAGACGACAGATTCATACACACACACACCACATACGTGTGCTAGGGTTCTCGCTCAAGCCAAAGCCATTCCGCCATTGTAATCTGTTACGAGCTTATACAATTCACTCTCTCATTGGACGTAGGGTATTACGCCCCTATAGTGATCTGAACTATGTTAAATCTTGAGTCTTTCGTAAACTAGACCACATCGATATGAAGAGCGCATCCAATACCTGTTCAAATACGTAAATTCTACTGTGTCGATGGTCAGAACACCGACAGATATGATGCATGCAAATTTTAAATTAGTTTGTATTTAATCTTTTATGGTGAAGAACTCAAATGTTAATATTAATATATTATTTTCTTAAGTTAATATTTTTTTCTTAGGCCATAGCATTAGCATGGGTATCAGAATTATAGTATTAAAAGACACCATCATTATTATTGTAGAAGAACAAAAGTCTACCACTTATATCTACTCTTTAAAAGCACATATTTTCTTTTCTATATACAGCTGACAAAACATCTTAAAAAAATAAGTTAGATTACGTGCACTTGAAAAAATGTAGTCAGAGTTATTTTTTTTTATAAATCTGACGATTGAAATCTTCCTGGACATTCCTTATAAATCTAACTAATGAACGATCTCTTCCGGATCTCCCACATTTTTTGAGCCCACAAAGCTATTGGTAGTTAACAATATATAATTATATGAAGCAAATATATGAGATAAAAAAAGCTGCTCAAAAATAAAATAAATTCATTTTAAGTTATATTAATATTAATAATAAAGAATGAGAAACTTTCAATTTTAATATATTATTTTGTTTAAGTTAATATTTTTTCTTAAACCATAGCACTAACACGGAGTGCTAACACCGGTATCGGAACTAATTGATAAAAAAAAAACATGCACGTGAAGGAAAGTCGTTTTTCTTTGTGATGAAAGCATCATCAGCCCAGCTGTCGACCACTCGACCAGGCGTCGGTGTTCACACCATGACAAGAAAGGAGATACAAGCACCTTCCCGATTTTTTTTTCACTGTAGTTGCCCTTGCTTATTAAATTGATATCACGATTGATTTCCAATCTAATTTATTTGACGATTAATTTGATATCTGTTATTAAATTTTCAGAATTTAATATATGTCATCCAATCCATGTTTTAATTCACAAGTGACATATCCGAGGGATTCTCTTTTGCTCCTGATTCTTTTTCCACGTTGGAATTTTTCTTACATAGAACTTGTTCGGCAAGCACTGCTACTGCCGCTGCAATTACTGGCTGCGACTGCTCATACGCACAGAGTTTACTGTGCGCAGCCACAGCTGTAAAAATGGCTGCTGAACACACCCATATAACAATGTGCCTAGCTTATGACAGGTTCGTCATCCGGCTGGCATCCCGGCCAAGTATTTCAGGCTATGTTTGGGTGCTGGGGTGTAAAAACCAGGTGTGTTTTAACCTCGAAGAGGAATTTTTACCCATGCATACCATCCCCTCCCATCCCATCTCATGGCAATTCCCAGAATATGTTTGGGTGACTCAACGATAAAAATCCTGGATATTCAATAAAATTTCAGAAAAACAGAAAAAAATTAAAAATGTCAGAGTCTATGAAACATATGTCCTATGCGCAAGCGGGGCACTAATCAAGCTCAGTAGACTATAGCTTTCCATGGTTGCTCCTCCGCCTACCATGAAACAGTAGAGATCCTTGTATCAGGATCTGCAAAAAGAAGTCCCTTCTTCAATATTGATTCCGAAACCCATCTGATATTTTACCATTGACCATATGATGTTACCGTTCTCCCTATTTCTTGATACAATGTGGGCGATTATATCAGAACAAATGGTTCCAGATGACAAGATGCATTTCAGCATCTTTTTCGCAAAATGGTCTGAACATCAACTGTATCCAATACAAAGATAGCAGGTCCTTGAATCAAAATTTCCAGGTTACATATTTTAGTCACGCCATGATAAGCAACATATAACAGCAGCTATGGCAGTGAGATGCTCATTGCACGATCTATACTGATGGGCAAACAAATGGATAAAGATGGTTGCTTAAGCAGAGCAAGTGTCAACGGGAGGGAAATCATGGACGCCGCCAACTGAAAACTGCAGATCCTTGGATGGATGAGACAGGGAATAGAAGACAGAATCGAGCAGGATGCGGCTGAACCTGAATCCGGTGGGCGGCACGAATATGCACGAACAGGGCACGGGTGAACGTGGGTTCCTCCGTTATCGAACAGGCCACAGTTGGAATAACTGCATGAACTGTTAGGGCTTATTCTCCTCCGCGGGCACGGGCTCAGTGCCGAGTAGCGGGGGCGGCGGCGATACAGTGGTGACGGAGTCGCGAAGCCACACGAGGCCACGAGAGATGGCAGGGAGGAGAAGTAACCGCACCAGGGCTGTGGAAGTAGGTCGGCGACGTGGTGCAGGTGTGGATGGCTGCGGCGAGGTGCTTGTGGGAAGCCGGCGGCGGCGACGCGACGGAGAAGTGCGGAGAATCGCGAAGCAGCCGGGGCGAGGGTGAGAGAAATAATCGTCATAGGAGGAGATTTTTGTTATTCACGTGAAAGGAGGGTAACGGGGTGGGCTGCCCAAGGGAAATTGCGCCCGTCAGACATCCAAAAGGCCAGCCGGGTTGGTTGGGGAAGATGGTACGCGGGTTGGATTTACCCTGCGGATTGGGTCCGATTTCCAACGGGGATTAGGCTTTCCAAACAAGGCCTCAATGTCCTCAACTTCCCTTGTTGGTGATGGTCAACAGGCCGTGCCGGGCCAGCATGGCTCGGGCCTAGTCAGGCTTGTGCCCTTTTCGAGAAGACCTGGTATGACCTATTAAATAATTGGGCCGTGCCATGCCGGCCCACGAGTCGTCAGCCTAGGCCTAAGCACGACTTAGGTATTTTTAGACGGGCCATGCCATGTCAGTGGGCCCATCGGACCGTGCTGTGCCGGCCCGAAGTGTGAAAGAAAAATAAAATTTATTTTTTCTGAAAAATTATAGAAAAATAGTTATATAGTACTTAAAATATTAAATTTTAAACATAAATTAGTGAAATTATATGTATTTAAAATTAAATTTCAAATAAAAGTTTCACGGACCTATCGGGTCGTGCCGGGTCGGGCTGGGCCTAACGAGCTACATGGGTCGGGTGTCGTGCCAAGTCGCACTACATGAGCCATGCTAGTGCCATGCCAACGGGCCTGCGCCTAGACCCAGGCACGACCCGTGTCGTGCCTCAGGCCAGCCCGGCCCGGTTGCACATCGTGTCGGGCCAAAATGATCGAGCCTCGTGCTGGTCCATTTAGCTCGGCTCACATGACCAAGTATAATTGTGAATGCACCACCATGACAAAGTTTTTTGTTCTTTGTCCCATGCAATGCTTGGCTCGTCACAGCGTGTCACATGGATGCTGGTCTCGGATCATGTCAAGCGCCGCAAGGTGATTTACTTCTCACAAACCGGTCAAAAACCGCTCCAAATCAAAAAGTCAAAATTTGAATGAAATTTAATTGAAAACTGGATGGTTTTTTTGATTTATCTAGCGATTTCACCATTTTATTGACTAGTTTCTTCGATTTTACCGGTTTTCAAGCTCCAAAGTTCGAAACTCATAGGTTTCACCGGTTTACTCGATTTGACCCGGTTTTCGAAACTCAAAATTTTTAAAATTTTTAAAATGAAAAGTGGTAGTTTGGTGAAACCAAACGGTTTCACCGAAAATAACGAAAACCGAGTTTCATGGTTTTTGTTAACCTTGGTGGGACCCTTTAAATTCCTAAAAAAATTAATCATTTCCCAAACCTGGGACACGTAGCAAAAAGAAAATACAATAGGCTTTTTAATGTTAAATATTGGTCCATGTTCTACATATAATACTTAATTTTTTTAACAATAGAATATAAATTAATGATGTGGAAATTAAAAGAAACCTGTATACCTACTTTATCCTTATTTTCCACGGTTAAATTTTGGTTGCTAGTAAATGACCTTTTCGTCAATAACAGTTGGAACAAAAGATCCTGTTAAACCACACCAATCGTAAATGTTGATGTACACATATTTTCTGTACATAAGTTGATACAAACAATAAAATAATTCAGCTGTTATTCACTTGTAAATTTAAAGCTTCTTGGAAATAAGTTAGTTACCCTTCATCAAAACCGTTAATGGAATTTTTCGTAATAACATATGGACCAACCTTGTTTACAAAAGACATAGAAGCAAGATTGCAAAGAATGGTGGAAGATCCTAGAAAAAATATTGTGGTTGATAAAGGATCTAGATACAAGATCGTGTAGCTGTGGAAGGATTCATCAAGGATCAACCTAAAAGATACAGTATTCGCTATTTTTCCAAGGAGATAGACATAAATGTTTGTAGTGCATATCCAATATCTTGATGAGGACATCACTTCTTTAGATACACACAACACTACTCAAATTAGTATTAATAGAGGTCCTGCATGACAGTTAATATTAGAGGTGATATCGTTCTTAAACACATGTCTTCTTTTCTTTGAGCATAGATTGCTACATAATGACTTTATCATGAATATTAGAGAGGGTCAAAGCAAGCATAAAGAAAGACTTGGAGATGTTTAAGATCAGCAAAGCACGTTCAACCTCGGAGTATATCTGACCCAACTCGGGTTCGAGTCTGAATCGGACTCCAAAAGCAACGTACACTAAAATAAATGCCACAGTCGCATACGGCACCGGTCTCATCTCCAAACTCGATCGGAGGCGGCGGGAATCGTTAAAATAAGATGATATTCAGAAACTGCCCGGGTGCTGTAACACTATCTTTAGGATTTTGGGCCGTGCATCTTTTCTAGACCCATTAGTATTAGAGTTTTTCTCTAACGACGTTCTAACCTCTATATAAAAAGTAGCCGCCATCATTAGAAATAGGGTTTGATTAGTTTTCATCTGTTTTTAAATAGTTTCACCATTTAACGGCTTGTTGGTTTTTTAACTTTATGATTTAATTTAGATTTCGTAATTGAGTTGCGTTCTTCTTTGTTCTTGCTTGTATTCTTCGATTCGCAGGCTGTGATTAGCTTTCTTGGCAAGGTCAATCGTGTGTGCACGGTTGATAACCAGAGAAGAAGTGATGCTGCGATTGCGGGGTTCGAATCGTGTTGATTTGAGGCCGAATCTATTGTGTGTCGCATCTCCACCAAATCAAGAGTTACCACGACCTAACGAAAGATCGGAAACCATGTACACATTAAGTGGTAATCAGAGCTTCAGGTACACCGTCAGGTTCACATCTATCTTTATTAATTTTGCATTCATCCTATTGTCAAAAAAAGCCGCAATACAAAAAATAGTAGATCATTAGGAGTTTCTCTATCCAAGCCATGTTTAGCCTTTATATAATTTTATTTCAGAGTCCGTAGTGTTGAATTTGTGTCCTTAGTTGTATTTTGGTTGCCGAATTTTGTAATCTTTTTTGCATCCAGGTGTTTTCCTTCGTCGTTCATCTGTTTTTGTGTTCAACCTGTTATCGTGTCACATCTGTTAATTATTTCTTTTTTTAAAAAAAATTTTATCCCACCCATCCACCTCACATATCGATCAAACCAGATTCACCCTTCATAGATCACCTGTCCATATTTATTCGCTTCTCAATCATCCACAAAATTATCTATAAATTTCGCACTCAATTTGAAATCCGAATATGTTTTCAGCCTTTACCAGATATCTAATACAGAGGTCCATTAAAACAGTCATAACTTTTGTTTCTGGACTAAGTACTTTTTGGATATCTACAGAAAATTTCCCAACCTCTGACAGCCTAGATTCAATTAGTTCTGATCAGAAATTTTTGTTGTTGCGCTCAGAAGTTTCAGAATAGATTTAACAGAAATTTAAAACTTTCTCTGCACCACATCATTTCTCTGTGCTTCTAGTTCAGCGAAAAATATTAGAAAAATAAAGTAAAAATAAAAATTTTTAAATATCTAGAAGCCGGAAATTAACTTTTGCTGATCTTTCAAGTGCTGAACAGTTTGCAGATTTCTGGAGTCTTATCATTTGTGTTGTTGCTGCTCTTTGATATCTTTATTCATATTCTTATGACATCTAGATTTTTTTATAAGATTGGGTCAGCAACTAAAACATAATACTTAAAACACTTATTTAATATTAAAATCTGTTATAGAATTGTGTTCCACTAATCATTATTTCAACCCTCCAAGCTCCACATACTCACATCGTATCAGCACTGTATTTGATCCTGCAATTGTAGAATTAAGATTCCCTGATTTCTCCTGCCGCTGGTTGCATCATTTTTTGCTTTGCTTTGGTAAGAACCTTGCAAGAGCTCGCTAAGGCGTTTTCTTTTGCGGAATTTTCACCACCCATCCCTGTAGGAATAATATTTTGTGCTATCTATATGCTATTTCTCTAACCATGGCAGGAAGAAAAGGAAGTAAATAGAATGTGAGCAGTACTTCGCAAAGAGTCCTTGATAATATCGATGCAAACTTTAAAAAACACAATGAGTTTGTGGGTAATATGTTGGCAAGCCTTAAGAGATGTAATTCACCTCATATAGATGTTGCACATGATCAAAAGATGCAATAGGTTCAGACCATTGCTACATCATCTTCTTCCACGAGTGATTATATTGTTTCATCTCTTCCTTTATATGATGGTCTAGATTCTATTAAATATATTGATTGAAAAAGAGAGATAGATAATCTATTTGGACAATGCAGTATATGTGAAAGGATAAAGCTTTTGAATGTTGGTAGTGCATTAATTGATAATGCTTTAACTTGGTGACAATGCTTATATACAACAAAAAAACATCCTCTGACATAGTGTGATGCTAAAATTTTAATGAGAGAAATTTTTATTGATACATTTTCTGAATCTATGTCTACTTGTGATGAACATTTTTTAGATGAGGAGCTTTCTACTGTACCTCTGATTGTGTCCAACATTTTGATGGAAATTGAGATCAAACAAGAGAAATACACAAATGTTTCATGCATAGCCCAAGATAAGACTGATCATAACACACAAAAAGGTATTTCTGAAAATGAGAAAAAACTTATTGAACATCGATCTACAAAAGGTGACAATATTTTTGTTGTGCTAAAATTTCTTGTCTATTCTACTTTTGTAAAGCAACCGCTATTATCACCTTTTATCCATTTATTTTTATCAATGTTTGATTTGCCCACTAGTTCTTGTGATAAAAAAGGTTGTGTATCCATATTTCTATTCTTCCTATGCAACCAGAAGTGAATGAATTTGGTACTCCTAATTTTTATTCATTCACTAGTGCTAAAATTAAACATTTTACACCCATTGCATGTGAAAATGATGAGCTGAAATTGCTATCTTCTCCAAACACTATGGTTATATTGGATATGATTCATTTTGTGACCTTGCTACTGTAGAGAGAACCTAAATTGCTTCTGTTAACTAAAACCTATTTTTATGTTACAGACAATTATGATCATAGCGGTGTGTTTATGTTACATAGAGTTTATGTTTACTCAAATTTAAAATACTCTTGCATGGTGAAAATAAATAACAAACTAGATGATAGAAAAGAAAATGTCATGCCATGTCATGTTTATCTAATTTTTCTAAGACAACATACTTTGTGGCTTCTCATAAGAATGATAATGATGCTAATCATGAGGATTATTTCAAAAATATATTTTGGCCAAAAGTTGATTTTGCTGATTTTTTTATGATAAAAATACTCCATGTGATGCTTTAATGTGCAAAAATGGCTTGTTTGTATATTGTGATCTTTCTAGCTATTTGTCTGCTCCTGTTACTAATCATTTGCAGAAGTATCATGATATCCATAGGAGCAAGCCGAAGACGGCTTTCCATAAAAAAAAAAGAGAATAATGAGATTATAAAGATCTTTGAGCCACCAAATGATTGCATTCAAATACCTCTCTGGCCTCCAACTTTTCATGCAGGTTGCAGGGCATGAAGTCGAGGTCCTGACAATGAACTTGAGTCGAAGACGACTCAAAAAAAAAAGAAGGATGATGAGGACATTACTTCTTTAGATATACACAACACTACTCAAATTAATATTAATAGAACTCGTGCACGACAGTTGAAATAGAGGTGAGCTCGTTTCTAAACACATGTCTTTTTTCCTTTGAGTATAGGTTGCTACCTAATAACTTTATCATAATTAAAAACATTGGAGAGGGTCAAAAAAAAGTATGAAAAAAGACTTGAAGATGCTCAAGATCAGCAAGGCATGTTTAACCCTGAAGGATATCTAATCCAACTCGGATTCGAGTCTGAATCGGACTTTAGGAGCAGTCTTCACTAAAATAGATGCCACTATCGCATACGAGCTCTGTTTTGGACGTTCTAGATATGGATAGAAAGCCAAGAAGATAACCTTTCCAACGGCATTGATCTCATCTTCAAACTCGACTGGAGGCAGCGGGAATCATTAAAACAAGATAACATTCAGAAACTGCCCTAGTGCTGCGACACTGTTTTAAGCCTTTGGGCCGTGTATCTTTTCTAGGTCAATTAGTATTAGATTTTTCTCTAAGGAAGTCTTAACCTCTATGTAAATAGTAGCCACCATCATTAGAGATAGGTTTTGATTGTTTTTATCTGTTTCTAAACAGTTTTGCCATTTGACAGCTTGTTGGTTTTCCAACTTCGTGATTTAATTCAGATTTTGTAATTGAGTTGTGTTCTTTCTTGTTTTTGCTTGTGTTCTTCAATTTGTGGGTTGAAATTAGCCTTCTTGACAAGGTCAATTGTGTGTGCACGGTTGATAATCAGAGAAGAAGTGGTGCTGCGACTGCGGGGTTCGAATCGTGTTGATTTAAGGCCAGAGCTATTGTGTGTCGCATCTCCATCAAATCGAAAGTTACCGCAATCTAACAAATGATCGAAACCACACGTACACATCATATCCCATGTCTGTCAGTGTAGTGATCCAACGGCTAAAAGCACAGGGTCTGTTCGTTTTCTGATTTAATGGCTGCCGTTACGTACAGTGCGCATGTGTGGGGGAGCCGCAGCCACAGCGGGCAGCCCAGGCTGGCGAACAGACCCACTTGCGTTTTGAGATTACAATTATTGTCTTTCATGGGCTTGCAGCGACAGTCAACCTATGATCCAACAACATTTTCTAGCTGCTCTTAATCTTTATCATGAGTAAGAACATTTTTATGTATTTCGGGACTACATCCTGCAAGAACATTTTTATGTATTTTGAGGCTACATCCTTACATTGTACCATTATCCATGTAATCTGATTATGAACATAGATGAGAACAAAAAATTACCCAGAGTGATGTTTTCAAGGTACTGAGATCTTTTGAATTGGTTCACCAAATTCAGAGGAGCTACATTACCTGTAAATACAGTCATTTTGCACCGTTGATCAAAAAAAGAAAGGTTTGAGATAAGATGCTATGGCGCTGGTATAAAATATAAAATATATGTATATACACATAAACTGAATCACTATTGTAATAGTGTTTTTGCTACCGATGACTGTCCACCCTTTATATCAACTAGGAGTACTGTATTTATCTAAAATTTACTCTCTACGGCAGAGGATCCAGGTGGACTAAAGAATCTCCTTGCCCCCTGTTGGCCGAACACTCTACGCACTTACTTTGGTGAGAAGGCTATGAGATCACTTTAAGTCTTTTTCATGACTTCCACCAACTTATACGTGCCCACTGAGGTTTTACCCGTCAGGAAACTAACCGTAATCTGAGAGACCCCTTTTTGTGCTAAATAGTTTCCGAGAGTAACCCTCCCTTCCCCACACACCTCGCTCCAGGCGGATCCAGGTCTAACCGGTTTTACCCGCTCCACTAGCTGGCGCGCACAGATTTGATATCCACCACTTACTACGTAAGGCTTTGGCTCGTGGTTGTACGGTTGCACATGGGTGGTCGCTTCACGAACCAGTATTTAGATTTGAGATGATAACATACCAAAGGACAGTGTCAGTAACCCCGCACACAGCCCTGCACTAACCACATCCCCAAATCACTAATCTTCATGTTGCTATCAATTAACCCATTAATTCTCATGAAGCAAGTATGATAGTAAATCAAGTTAATATCACCCATCCCGACAGTAGCAAGTTAAGCATGTAATCTACCCAACCAAAAAGTAAACTAGTGCGATAAGGCATAATAAGGAAAAACTAGGTAATTCTAATAGTAGGTGCGCAATCAATCAATTTGACACAAGCATGCAATCTACAAGATTAGGGTTTTGTAAAAGCAGGCACAAGATGGTCAAGGACACTTGCCTTTATAATAATATTGCTGCTCAATGATCTTGAAGTTGTGGTTCTTGAAGTCCTCGCAAGGCGGATCCGTAGCGTATTTGTCTACACGTGCAACAACTGACAACCAAACAATCAAGCAACAAAAACTAAGAATCGTATGCAATTTTAAAAGGTCAATATGGAGGATAACAATGTTGGGGGACTCACCGACAATTATGTGCTATAGCAGGGAAACTTAATGGTATTAGATGATAATAAATGATGAACGACGGCAACATGTCTGGCTGTGCACAAGTAACACCACAAAGACATGTGTGTTCCCATTGATTGACTGCAAGATTCAAGAAGGAATTTGAATAGAAATGTGCTTAATTATGTGGAACACTAAAAACACATGATGATTTAGATTGAATTTAAACTGAAAAGTAGATCGATGAGTTGGATCTAGATTTGGATCTGCAGCAGCAATTCAAGAAGAAATCGCGTTCCTGAAGGAATCTTTATGAATCTTGGCAAATCCTTCGGGGGTTGGGAAGCATACTTTTTGGAACACAATAGAGTACAAGAGTTTTATCAAGGGACAGCATAAATCGAGAACAACAAGGAATAGATTTACCAATCCACGCGGTCGACAGATCCAGAATAGAGAGCAGCAGTCATTGTGAAGCAGATCTCGGATGCTACAGATATTGAACGACAATGAATTTTGGATATGTTGTAAAGGACATCAAGGCGCAGCTGCTGACAAAATTTGGTTCAATTTGGTTGGGTATATCTTTGGGAACGTCGACGGCAATCGAGCCACAACGGTTGGTCGCGAGTGCCTGGGAAGAGATGAATATGAGGTGCTAGGGGAGGACGTGGGGAGGGTGAGGAATATGAAGGAAAAGAGGATATTTAGGAGTTTGTTGAGTATTTGTTTTGTTGTTAGAAACTAATGGATTAATTTGGGATGTCGGATCTTGATCGGATTAAAAGAGAACACGTGAACTAATATGAGCTTTTGGATTTGAAACGGATGGTGCGGATTTAAAAGATTAGAGAGTTGGATGTGGTCTAATCTCGGTCATCCAAATGGATCCGATGGCCGAGGGCGGTCACGGCAAGGATAGCCGGTGGCCGGCTGCTGGCGGTGGCTGTTAAGGGGTGAGTGGCTAGGGGCAGCCGGTTGGAGAAGAAGGTGCCGACGAGTGGGACCGGGAACGGTGAGATAAGGGAAGGAGGGAGGGGTGCCTGGGCTGGAAAGCGAGGGGAGGTGAGAATAGTGGGCTATGGTTGGGATGGGAAGGTTTTCTTTTTTTTTTAATCAGATTATTTCAGTTATTTCAAAACACTTGGAAAGATTTTGGGATAAAGGAAAATTTTGGAAAGTTTCTATCATTAATTCAAAACATTTATCCAGTTATGAAATTTTTTAACAAATTTGAGGAAACACCCCTTTTTTAAATAATTTATTTCTAAAGAAAATGCAAAAATTCATTTATAAAAGCAAGTTGAATGATAATGAAAACATTAAAACTTTATTTTCGAGCCTTGTTTGAATACATTTAAAATTGAAAATAAAATCAACAAATAAAATCTTTTAAATAATTAGAAATTTTATTTTTTATTATATTGAAAAAAATTCACATCCCAAAATTGAAAAATTTGGGGTGTGACAGTCGCTCTTTGTATAAGTGTCTATATCTGTGCAACCCTAGGTGCAGGGAATCAAATCATGTGTCTACGTATACAAGTGTCACGAACGTGAGCATGAAATCTTGGAACGCTAGGTGCAGTTGAGTTTCACGCCATGTGTGACATGCATGAGTGTCATGTCCCATGCGTTTATTTCCAAAACATAACGAGTTCAAAATCATATAGTTTTAAAATTGTCACGTGATCAGTTTCCAAAACTCATTACTTTTCAAATTGATTGCTATAATAATTAATAATTATAGAAAAACTTTTACTTCTTAGAAAGTAAAAAACAACACTTTATTTTTTTGAGATTCGTGAAAATAGATGATCCGCAGTCATTTTAGTCTACTATAGAATCTACGTACTAATATTTACCGGGCAAATGTGGTTCATTTCTTGAGCACAGCCAGATTAGGCCGGCCTGGTCAGGCTGGATGCCAAGTTCATGTAGCCCGACCCAACCCACCACCGCTCATCTGTTATTTAGCTGAAATTAGACATTACAATAAATGTAATTTGACATATTTATTTTCAAAATTTAAGGTTTCTTGAGAAAAATGAAGTTTTTTTCTTACGGCTTTAGCGTGTCTTTGGTTGTTCTTCCAAGAAAGCAACTTTCTACTACTACAAAAGCAACAACAGGTCTGGACTTTGAGTACTTGGGCATGAATTTGGAAACCTCCTGTTTGCCAATAGAAGTGTTGCCTACTTCTACGCCTGATATATCATACAACCCCTTGAGTGTTTTAATGGAACATGGTGTAATATTCATATTGTCCTCTGATAAAAATTGAACTTCAAAAAAGGAACTTTTGTCGACCGTGGGCGCCAGATTTTCTCTCGTCCACTAATTTTATTAAATTTTCATTCAGTAATTTTTGTAATTTTTTAGTAATTTCTTCTCTTCAGTAATTTTATTCTAATTCCTTTAGTAATTTTATATTAAATCTTTTAGTAATTTATTGTGCTTCAGTAATTTAATTCAATTTTCTTTAGTAATTTTTTTGGTGCAATTATAATATAATTATAATAATACAACATAATTGTAATTATATAATATAATTATACTTATATTAGATAATTACATATAATTATACTTTTATTATAATTATATATATTACATAAATATAATTATATTACATAATTGTAATTATATATTATTATAATTATGTAATATAACTATAATTATATAATTATAATATATATAAATTATCTTACAGTTTCACAACCTCACAGTTATTTTAAGCTAAATAACTTTTAGCTTTGTCATACTTATATTTTACAACAGTTTTTTCACGGCTCACATCAAATTTTATTTTTTTTTGCTCGTAGCTAAACCAAATACAGCCTTTTGATTGATCAGGTTCAGCAGGGTCACGTCATACTCACCCGGTCAATTAGCAGAGCCAGGATGGGCTGCCTCGAAGTCAGCCTGCGCCTGGCCAGATCCGTTGCCCACCTACCTCAGCTCTTTCTTCCTGGAAGCTTTCCAATGATTTAATTAGACCAAAGTCAGAATTCAGAAACGTACGTACGGAGTTTTCTTGATTAAAAGACACCAAAAATGAGGCTCTCGGAAAATTCGATGTGGCATTGGAGATGACATTACACTTTGACCCAGGCGTACTCTGTTTCACACTGCTGTCTGGGTGTCCAAAACCTGAATACAATACTCCAGTTACGACAGGCCAAACGCGGTTCGTTGCCACTATATCAGTATCCCACCACCTTTTGCCGGCGGAGGCGCACACCAGAAACCCCGTGGAGTCAACGCCACGGCCCCGGCACGCTGCACGCGGAGTCTGCGAGGAGAGGACGAGCCAGCCAAGGTGCTAGCACAGGACGCGAAGCGAAGCTACATCGCCGGCAGCGACAACAACTCGACCGCCGATCCCCGTCGATCCGTCTCCCTCCGATGGCGGCAGCACCCTACGGCGGAGCTCCGTCGGCGCCGCCGGCGCCGGTGGCGGTGCTGGGGCAGCAGTTCTGCGCGTCGTACGTGCTGCCGCTGACGGTGGCCAAGAAGGCGCTCAGCCTCTCCGACGGCGACTTCACCGTCACCGACGCCAACGGCGGCGTCGTGCTCAGGGTCAAGGGCGCCGTCTTCAGCGTGCACCGCCGCCGCGTGCTCGTCGACGCCGCCGGACAGCCCATCCTCACCATGACCGAGAAGGTTCGTACTATAACACACTGTGGAGTGTGGATCGGCCGTCGATCTGTTTGTTCTGCCTCTTCTGCGAGGGCTCGATCCGACATCGGAAGCACCGAATCGGTTGCTTCTAGAGTAGAGAAGAACTGAGGCCCCTGTATTCCCGTGGGGGCTTCATTCAGTTTTACGCTCAGCTTGGGGGAAGTGCGCCCCGAGTGATGACCCAATTTAAAATTTTTGTCACCGGAGAAGCCTATTTCAGCTGCACATACTAATGGCCACTTTAACAAACTAGGTATCCAACATGCACAAATTTGACACGTTGAACTCTATTTCCATGATCCAACATATGGTCATCCCACTGAGAAACAAGGTTGCGAATATTAGATCAGTATGTACTTCAGAGAGTAAGAACTAGGAAAACCGATTCTGCCTCTCCTAACAAAGGATACATTATCAGGTATTCAGCCTGCACAACAGATGGGAAGTGTACAGAGGGGACAGCACCAACGCTGGCGATCTGATCTTCACCGCAAAGAAAGCTTCTGTCATCCAGCTCAAAACGGCGGTCGATGTCTTCTTGGCCGGAAACTCATCAGAGCACGTCCCCGACTTCAAGATCAGGGGTAGCTACTTCGAGAGGTCGTGCGCCTTCTACATCGGCAGCTCCGACGCCATGATCGCTCAGGTGAGTACAAATTTTCCCTGCTTCAGTTCATATGAATGGAGCTTGACACTGACACATCAGCATTTGGTTAATATGTTCTATATATATGTTGTCCTGCAGATGAACCGGAAGTTCACTGTCACGAACGTGCTGCTCGAGAGGGACACGTTCAACGTCACCGTTTTCCCTCAGGTCGACTACGTGTTCATCGCGGCTCTTGTTGTGATCCTTGATGAGATTCACAGGGAGAGATTTGACTGATGATCATGTTTCATATCGAACCTCCGAACCTTGCATCAGATTGGGCGGCTATCATGTTGTTAGATGAAGGATCGATCCAATCGATGGTTGCATGTGAAATTATTAGAGTGAGGTCAAATAAGTTGAACTTTGTTGATGTGTGCTCATGTGTGCAATAAGTATATTCATCACTTTTATGTTGTTTGTTTCAGTGCCAGCTTTTTTGTTTGAACTTGAAGATTTGGTTAAAGCTAGGTGCAAGACACTCATGTTTATTTGTTACTAAAGTTAGAATATATAATCTTAACCTACAATAATAACTTCAAATTGTATGAGTCCCGCTAAGGTAGACCAAATGGTATTTTTTTTTTACCTTTTATGAAGTAAGACTAGAAATCAATCTCACTTGTTGAATTTTATAGTAACTAAAACTATCGCATGCATTAGTTTCCAAAGCTTTCTAATTACTTTCCAAATTGATTGCTAAAATAATTAACAATTATGAGAGGGATTTTACCTCATAGGAGGTACATAAAAGATTATTTTATTTATCGAGATTCGTGCAAATGAACGCTTCAAAAT
>BCLG01000077.1:148867-169937 GCA_001602295.1 Zoysia matrella
ATTTTGTTATCTAAAACGTATTAGTAATCCACTAGCTTATTATAATCTAAGTTACAAAACAATCCCACCAACTTAGTACACTCTAACTTACATAAACCATATTTTATAATTCAAAGCTACTACCTCCGTCCCAATAAAAGCTTATTTTTAGGTTTTGTTGACTTCAATTTTGACCAACGATTAATATAGATTCGATTAAATTTAAAAACCTAGTATTTGTACTTTTAAATAAATTAGATGGAATACTTTCATAATATATATTATTTATATTATGAAAATTAATTAAAGTTGTCGAAATCATTAGTCAAAGTAGTAGTCAACAAAAGCTAAAAATAAACTTTTATTGGGAAGGAGGGAGTAATAAGCTACTCCTTCCGTTACAAAATAAGTGTCGTTTTTTACTTTTTGAAATCAACATTTGACCATTCATATTATTTAAAAAAATTTATGAAAATAAAAAAATAAACAAGTCAACTTTAAAGTATTTCTAAAAATGAACTTGTTGACACCCAAAAATCACAGGGCTATCGGAGTATCTGACACAGTGTCGGAGTGTCCGGTGAGCCCTTTTGGGTTCGTGCATTTAGCCCACCGGAGTATCCGGCACGGTGCTGGAGTGTCTAGTGAGCCCTCTTGAGTTCGGGCACTTGACTCATCGGAGTATCCAGCATTCTGTCGAAGTGTCCAGTGAGCCCTCTCAAGTTCGGTCACTTGGTCCATCGGAGTATCCGGCACTCTATCAGAGTGTCCGGTGAGCCCTCTCGGGTTCCCAAAATTACACGACAGAACCTCCGGCATTTTAGCAGAGACTCTGGTCACCGGAGTGTCCGGCACTTTACCAGAGACTCTGGTAATACCGATTTAGGAAAGTTTTCAACAGATTGATTCTAATTTTCTTCCTAACTCGTGGGATTAGTTGTCTTGCGGAAGAAGACCATCTCACCTCTATAAAATAGAGGCCTATAGCCGGTTGAGAATCATCCCAATCGATCATATCATTTGCCTTACATTTTTTGTTCTTCTCTAAATCCTAATCCCCTTACTCGACCCTCGTGATGTTCTTCCTTCGTCCTGGCAACGTTTAAAGGCGATACGGCTGACCTGACGGAGCCTGGATCATCCCTAAGACGATCCTCCTCCAACGGGGTCCCTCTCGAGCCAGGATTGTCTAGGTGCTGCCAAAACCTGACGTCGAAGAAATGTTGGCATTCCCGCACGTCGTTGGTCCGAACCCGATTTCGACGTCAACACACTTTCTAGCAACTCCGCTGGGGACAAGTGATTTCGATTGCACAAACCGAATCGTCGCTTCCACCATGAACTCCGAGATCTCCACGACGAACATCGTCATGTCATCTTTGAAAGAGTTGTCTGAGGAGGCGTGCAAGGCGCGCGAGGAGTGGAAGCTGCAGGAGTACTTGGCGTGTTTCAAGAAGGACCGTCAAGGCACGATCTCACAAGTGAATGAACCCGTTCTTTCGGCCGTCGACGATGATGCGGCCATGGGTGCTGCCATTGTAAGGACATCTTCACAACCCTCCCGTTACTTTTAAGGACCTTTCATATTACTTTGTCGACATGAAAAAGGTATTAACGAACGATATGCAATACATGATTCAAGAGAACATGTCTAAGTCTAAGAATATTAGTATTGCATCATCATCTCATATTGCGCATGAAAACCTCACTACTAGTGCATCGGCGCCTACTACGTCTAGTGTAGAACAACCTCCATATGGTATGCCGTTGAATTCATTTAGTGGACAAACTAGTTTTTCATCCCATGCGTAAACTAGTGCATTTGTAGCCAATCACTAGCATCCCCAGTCCGGCCATGAGCCAATTGAATGAATTGGCTAATTTTGTCCCTCCGTACTGTACCGTCGCATATAGCACACCGCATATTTCCCCAAGTGGTACTGGAATCCCTTTTGACCCTGTCGCTAATGAAATATTTAGCGCCATGAAGACGAACTTACACCCTTCACCACCGGTCACACCCGCTAGGCCACCCATTGCTAACATAGAGGAGTGTATGGCTCGCATTAAATAGGATTTGAACAAACAATTTCGTGAGGCGCTAGGGGTAGACCTTAAAGGGAGAGACCAAATTTATCAAAAATCATACCCCGCATATTTTGATTCGGTCCCGTATCCCGTTGGATGGCGTGTTCCCGACTTTGTCAAATTCAATGTCGAAGATATCAAAACTACTTTCAAACACATTAGCCAATACGTAGCACAACTAAGAGAAGCAGGTTTTAATGAAGCTTTGAAAGTACGTTTATTTTCTTTATCACTAACCAGAACCGCTTTCTCTTGGTTTTCATCATTGTCCCCAGGGTTTATATATACGTGCGAGTCTTTAGAGCGCAAATTTCATGACCATTTTTATTCCGAGGACAACAAATTGAAGTTGTCACACTTGACATCGGTTCGACATGGGAAAGAGGAACCCGTCGTTGACTATCTTCGGCGGTTTAGAGATATTAAGAACCGATGTTTTAATTTAACAATTTCTGAAAAAGACTTAGCCGACCTAGCTTTTAGCAGTTTACGGTCGCATCTTAAAGAAAAGTTGGAGGGGTACGATTTTATTATACTCACCCATCTCCAACAGAGGTCTTTGGCTCAAGAAAGCTGAAGCAAAGAAATAAAACATGACTACAAGACCCGCCGTAGCATGCACGTCATGGAATGTGATTCGGATAGCTCCGATGATGATTCCAACGACACTTTGGCTGCCGAGTTCGTTTGGCCCTCTAAAGCCAAATCGTTAGCTTGTGATTCGCTCAAACCGGTTCATAAGAATCAAAAGACGACGTAAAATACACCTTTGATGTAGTTAAGTGTGATAAAATATTTGACGAGTTGCACAAAGGTGGATATATTAAGATTGCATATACTTTACCTTCGACGGATGAGATTAAGCGTAGAGCATATTGTAAATGACATAACTTTTATTCTCATGCTACTAATGATTGCAATGTTTTCTGTTGACAGGTCCAATCGGCCTTTAATTAAGGACGATTGAGTCTTTAAAGAGATGCAGATTGACAAGCATCCCTTCCTCATCAACACTCTAGATCTCAACCCTAAGGTGTTGATTCGGTCTCATCAAGCCGATACAATCAAGAGGAAGAACGTGATCATCGGGGAGGAGATACCTATTTCTTCGAGTGAGAAAGGGACCTCTAGGAAGGTGGAGCTCGAGAAGTCCCTCGATGGAGCTCGTGAAAATTGGCACAACCGATATCAAAATCAGAGGAGTCTTCACGGGACTAATCACTTTAGATGATCTGGTCGAAAAAGCCTCTCATGATCATGAAGCTAGCAGCAGCAAGAGCTCCTGCAAGTACACACAATCGAGGTGGTATCTGCCTGGCTTGACTCACACTCAAAAGAGGAAGCTCCAAAGACTGCGCCTCCGAAAGATGCGAGAGGAGAAGGCGATGAAGAAGAGGGACGAGGTCTTCAATGAGATCAAGCCAATGGTCCCTCATGGTAAGCAGTGAAGGGTTAAGGAGCCCGAGGCCCCTGCTCCACCAGTAACGAAGGAAGCGGAGTCTACTTGAAAACCACTTGGCTTGGCAGACGCCGTCTTGGGAGAGGACTCTACAGTGCCTTCGCCCCCGAGAGACGTCGATATATCTGAGTTCGACGACGACGACCTCTTAGACTACGAGCCTACACCGCCTCAGCAAGGTATGGACATCAATACTATTTGCTTGTCTCTTTTCGATTACTCTTTAGTAGAGGAAGAAGAGGTCATGGCACAATTCAGCTTTAGACCAAAAAATGTTATCTTTGAGAAGCCCAAGGAATTGGAGAACATTTGAAGCCTTTCTATGTGAGAGGTCATATCAATGGCACACCGATTTCTCGCATGGTTGTAGATGACGGTGCGTTTGTTAATCTAATGCCATATTCTTTATTTAGGAAGCTAGGTAAGACCGATGACGAGCTCATCCGGACCAACATGACTTTGAACGGTGTGGGAGGAGGAGACCCTAATGAAGCTAAGGGGGTCGCTCCTATAGAGCTCACCGTTGGGAGCAAGACCATGGCTACCGCTTTCTTTGTTGCCGATGTGCGCGATAGTTATAGCTTGATCTTAGGGCATGATTAAATTTATGCCAATAGATGTGTCCCCTCTACATTTCATCAATTCTTGATACAATGGGTCAGTGATGATGTAAAGGTTGTTCATGCGGATGCATCGGCTTGTGTTGCTGTAGCCGAATTATCTTTTTTGCTGCATGATACCGTCAAGTGCTTGACTGGTTTGGACTTGACGGATTATGATTTTCTTAGTGTGACTAGAGATGGCTTTGTACCCGTTGATGTAAAGCTGATGAAAAATCAGCTCAACCATATAATGTGATTTAATGGAGTCTAATCTTGATTGGTTGCAAAAAAGAGTGAAACACTATAACGATATGTGCGAAGCTATAGAGAAAATAGAGGACATGGATAAGTTAGCACAAGGATTCACATCAGTCGATCCTCTTGAAGAGGTGAACCTTAGCAGCGATGATAATCCGAGGCCAACTTATATAAACAAAATTCTGAAAGCCAATTATAAGGCAAAGTTAATCAGTTTACTAAAAGAATATATGGACTGTTTTATATGGTCTTATAATGAATTGCTCGGGTTGAGCCGCGAGCTAGTTGAGCATCGGCTTACAATAAAATCTGGTTTTAGACCCTTTAAGTAACCAATGAGAAGATTCAACCTGAATATGCACGATAGAATTAAAGAGGAAATTAGCCGATTGCTTGATGCGAAATTTATAAGACCTTGCAAGTATGCGGAGTGGAAATCCAACATCGTGCCGGTCGAAAAGAAAAACACCGGTAAAATTAGAGTTTGCATTAATTTTAGAAATTTGAATAGAGTCACTCTTAAAGATGAGTATTCTATGCCCATAGCCGATATGTTGATTAATGATGCTTTCGGCCATAGAGTTATTAGTTTTCTTGATGGTAATACAGGATACAATCAAATCTTCATGACCGAAAAGGATATGTCTAAAACTGCTTTTAGATGTCCCGATTTTGTAGGATTGTTTGAGTGGGTTGTCATGACTTTTGGGTTAAAGAATGCGGGTGCCACATATAAAAGAGCCAGGAACTTTATCTTTCATGATTTACTTGGTGTCATCATAGAGGTTTACATAGATGATGTGGTGATCAAATCGGTCGCTTTGGATTCTCACTTGGCTGATTTGCGACTCGCTTTGGACCGAATACGTCGTTTTGGTTTGAAAATGAATCCGCTCAAATGTGCATTTGGTGTATCGGCCGGGAAGTTTTTAGGCTTCATAATTCATGAAATGGCATAGATGTAGATCCTAAAAAGATAAAAGCAATTAGGAACGTGTAAGTGCTTACATGTAAGAGAGTTACAAAGCTTCTTGGGAAAAGTGAATTACTTGAAGCGGCTCATATCCAACTTGTCGAGAAAGATTAATGCATTTCTCCTATTCTTCGGCTAAAGAATAAAGCAAAATTTATTTGTGGAGCAAAACAACAAGAAGCTTTTGAGAATATCCAAGAGTACTTGTCTTCGACGCTGGTGCTTAGGGCGCCTAAAGGAGGAGTCCATTTTCGTCTCTACGTAGCGGTGGAAGATGTTGGTGCTGTTTTGACACAAGATGCCGAAGGAAAGGAGTATGTGATCACATATGTGGGCCGACGGTTGGTGAATGCGGAAACAAGGTACACTCTCATCGAAAAACTATGTTTTTCCTTATATCATGCTTGCACTAAGTTGATACATTATTTGCTATCTAGTACTTGTGTCCTTATGCATTGATTGAATATGATTTGCCTTATAAATCGTTGAAATTCATAAAAGACCAAATTGTTGCTAATTTTATTGTTAAACATCGGATTGATTTAGAGCATGATCTAGATGTTTCTTATGCTACTTTCACCTCTTGAAAGTTATATTTTAATGGATCTGTTTGTAAAGTGTGTCATGGGGTTTGTAAAGAGTGTCATGGTGTTGGTGTAGTTTTAGTTTCTCCTCATGATGCCCACTTTGAATTCTCAAACCGATTAGAGTATGATTGCACCAATAATTAAGCCAAATATGAAGCGTTGTTATTCGGTTTGAAAATGTTGGAGTCTATGGGGGTTAAGCATGTAGAGGTTTTCGGTGATTCATTGTTAGTAGTGCAACAAATTTCTAAAAATTTTCAATGTTTAGACGGATCATTGAATGCCTTCTTAGACAAATAGCTAGACATCATTAAAGGGATAGATAAGTTCAATATACATCATGTGCCTAGGCTAGAGAATAGTAAAGCTAATGAGTTGGCACAACAAGCATCGAGTTACAATGTTAGTAAAGGTAAACTTTCAGTCATTGATAAACCAATGTTTGAGATGTTAGAATTAGACCGTTCGGACACTAACGCGTCAAATCGTGATAGTACCGAATCACTTGATTGTAGGTCACCCATAATTTCATGCATTCGTAGCCCAGCCCAAAGTGTAGATAGAAAAGTTTGGCATGTGGCTGTTAAGTATACTTTGATTAATGGTGACTTATACCACCGAACGGGAGATGATTTGCTATTAAAATGTTTGAGTGATGATGAGGCTAAAGTAACTATGAGAGAAGTACACATCAATCGGCTCTAAAAATAAAATGGTTGTTAAGAAGGGCTGAATTCTATTGGCCAACCATGATTGCCGATTGCTACCGTTACTACAAAGGATGCGAAGAATGCCAAAGATTTGGAAACATTTATTGGCATCCGCAGCTATGATGAACCCCATTATAAAATCATGGCCATTTCGAGGATAGGGATTGTACTTCATAGAGAAAATACATCCTCCATCTTTGAAGGGACATCGTTTCATGTTGGTCCCAACGGACTACTTCACCAAATAGACCGAAGCGGTGGCTGTCAAGAAAATGACGCACAAAGAGGTAATTTAGTTCATTACCGAGCATATTATTCGTAGATTCGGCATATCACAAACTTTGACTACCGATCAAGGTACTTTCTTTACGTCCGGTCATGTTAAATAGTTTGTCGAATCTTACGGAATTAGGATACTCAATTCATCTCCATATTTTGCTCAGACCAATGGTCAGGCCGAGTCTAGTAATAAAACATTGATCAAACTCATTAAGAAAAAGATAGAGCACCATCCCAAGAGATGACATGAAGTCTTATCGAAAGCATTGTGGGCTCATTGGATATCTAGGCATGGGGCAACTAAAGTAACGCCTTATAAACTTGTGTATGGACAAGAGGTCGTTTTACCCGTCGAGGTAAATTTAAGAGCTCTAAGATTAGATAGGCAAAATGACTTATCCACCGATGAGTATAGGGCATTAATGCTAGATAATATTGATAAAGTCATCGATAAGCATTTGAATGCATTAAGAGAGATTGAAAAAGATAAAGCGCGAGTTGCTAGAGCCTAAAATAAAAAGGTGAAAGCCAAAACTTTTTAGATGGGCGAATTGGTTTGAAAAACTATTCCGCCTGTAGGCTCGAGAAGTAACAAGTTTAGAAAATGATCACCTAGTTGGGAAGGACCATATAAAATAGTAAAAGTCATCGCCGAAAACGCATACATGTTGAAGAATGTTCGCGGAGATTCATTGCCTAGGGCCCTTAATAGACGATACTTGAAAAAGTATCATCCAAGTGTATAGCAAGAAGCATAAAGGAAAATGGCCGATATGAAAAATATCGTTGCTAAGATTAATACAATGGCCGATGAGTCAAGAGAAATCGCCCTTAAAGGTTTTCGGGTGCTTAAATGTTTTGTGATGTAGGAATTTTACCAAAAAACAGGGGGCATATGTTGACACCCAACAACCACAAGGCCACTGAAATATCTGGCTAATTGCCGAAGTGTTCGGTGAGCCCTCTCAGGTTCGGGCACTTAGCCCACCAGAGTATCTAGTACGGTGTCAGAGTGTCCGGTGAGCCGTCTCAGATTCGGACACTTGGCCCACCGGAGTATACAGCCCTCTGCCGGAGTGTTCGGTGAGCCCTTTCGGGTTTCCGGAATTACACAACAGAACCTCCGGCATTTTACCAGAGACCCTGGTCATCGGAGTGTCCGGAACTTTACCGGAGACTCTGGTAATACCGATTTAAGAAAGTTTTCAGCAGATTGATTCTAATATCTTTCCTAACTTGTGGGATTAGTTGCCCTGCGAGATAAGACCATTCCACCTCTATAAAATAGAGGCTAAGGCCGGTTGAGGATCATCCCAATCAATTATATCATTTGCCTTATATTTTTTGTTATTTTGTAAACTCTAATCCCCTTACTCGACCATCGTGCTGTTCTGCCGTCGTCCCAATGATGTTTGAAGGCGATCCAGCTGGCCTGATCGAGCCCGGATCATCTCTAAGACGATTCTCCTCCGACGAGGTCCCTCCCAAAGTGAGATTGTTTAGTGCTGCTCAAACCTAGTGTTGAAAAAACGTCGGGGTTCAACACGTCGGCGTTCCCGCACACGGACGTGCGAGCGGTGTGTTGGCACGGACCCGATTTCAGTGTCTACGAAACTATTTCATGATAAAATAAATAATTTTTTTTAATAAAACCAATGATCAAAAGTAGATGTTTGAAAATTAAAAAACACTTATTTTGGGTTATTTTGGGATGGAGCGAGTAGATTTTAATCTTAACACGTAATCCCTGTGTCTCGTCAAATTAGCAAAGTGAATAGAATAACCATTTCATGAGGAACTCGAGACATTTGCACAGGCATCTATGCCACCTCGTCCTCATGCATTTCAGCAACAATTAGCAACGCTCTTGTATGATATCACTGTGGGGGGATTTGACAGGTCCACATGTCAGCGACCACAACTATCACTGCCAACTCACCTTTTTATATATAGCATAAACAGGAGGAAAAAACTGCATATAGAATTCAAGGTGATGGTTACATCCTGTATGTATGCAATGTCTTTGGGCCCGTTTTAGAAAGATGTGAAAAGCTATATTATAAGGACTCTTTGGATTGATCACAATCGTTTTTTTTGTGAAATTAAATTGATTAATGTGAATTCATGTGAAATTCTTGTGTTTCAGAGGAGGCCTAAAATTTTATGGTCCAAAAGATAGAAGAAACAGGTTATTATAGACTGTATTTTAATGTAATAAACTAGAATATGGCAAAAGGTGGGGAAAGTGGACTGTAAGGTTATGAATTTTGAGATTCATATTGTTGTATCTAGATTAAAAAAAAATCCTAAGTAGGACTTAACCATCCGTATATAGAGATGAAGTTTTAATATATTTTATAAAAGCTAATACATCATTTTAGCCTAGGAAATTTTAATTTCACTTAAGGCTCTACTGAAAAATGAAATAAAACTGAGAGACCAACTAAACGCGAACAAGTGTAACATACACTAACGGTTCATAAACTTCTACATTGCGCAAGCACATCTTTAAAATGTGGGTCCACTTTACTAGTTCTTGGGCCTAGGTGATATAAATTTCTGCAATCTATTAACCTGGATAACACTACAGAACAACTTTATTAACAACTGGTGTCCTAGTACTCCTAAAAACCAAGCAAATATCTAGACATGGATTTATTGTTACTTTTTTCTAAAAAAACAAAATGTTTTGCCTATTTTATGGAATATTTAACCTTAGTTGAAATTTGAGAGGACTTATAATGAAAAATTAGTAAAATTGATTAAGTTTTTATTTAATTTTTAGAATGCTACCAATGCATTATATCACATATCTTGATTTTCTGACTTCTTCTAATGCATAATAATACAAATTTCTAGTGGAGTCAAAACAGTGCTAGCTCCACAATTTATCCAATGAACAAACTTTATTGTTTTATTGGATTAATGACATTTGGCAAACAAATGCAAATGCATTCATAGGTAACCAACCCACTTGAGTAATATTTAGTCCTTATTGTTTCAATTTTTTAGAAGTCTTTTTCAGTTGAAAAACTGAAAAATTAAGAGCCGAAACAAGCAGAGTTCTAAAAAAACTCGATGCTAAAAAGTTGACTTTTAAGAAAATAAACTAAAAACTAAAAATCTCACTTAGGCCCACTTTGGCATAGCTCCATGGAGATAATTCTCAATCAGAATGAAGGAAGTTGTACCCAACATTGTTTTCAAAAGAAATGACTTTGGTTGATTCTTTGAAGAGGTTCTCTGAAATGAACTAGGGGGCTGGGAA
Source organism: Zoysia matrella (assembly GCA_001602295.1). Classification (NCBI taxonomy): domain Eukaryota; kingdom Viridiplantae; phylum Streptophyta; class Magnoliopsida; order Poales; family Poaceae; genus Zoysia; species Zoysia matrella. The sequence continues at coordinate 159,071 of BCLG01000077.1, forward strand.
TTGAAAAAGTAGCTTCTCCTGATTTAGTGCAGTGATTCTCTATCTTGATTACAATATTTTATCACCAAAGAGAATCAATTTCAGCCACAAAACCACTTCTCATACGAAAATCACTTCTTACGGAGAATCACTTACAGAGAAGAAGCACCGCCAAAGAGACCCTTAGAGTTTGTTTGTGTGTAGAGAAGACAAAAATATAAAATTTTGTTTAAATTGTACACATAAAGTAAAAATTACTCACATCGATTTTAAAATATTGACACCGTTGATTGCTACATCAACTTTGACTGTTCGATTAAGGCCAGGCATGGTAAAACCACCTAACTACCCAGCACCACACGACCTATTTAGACCTATTAAGTTCCTAGGCATATAAAATTCCTCCCGCGTCACTGTCTGCTTCTTGCTCCCTCCCCCTCTCGGTCTATGCCGTACTCGCTCCCCTCCTCTCCTCTCGGCTTTGTTTCTACCACGTAAATCTGCGGCACTGGTAGCTGATCCCGTCCGACAGATGCCTCCTCTTTGGCTTCGGTCTTCTATACGAGCCTGCCGCCATATCCCAGTCACTCATTCCTCTCCTCTCTGGCACTCAGCACATACCCTAGGTCTATAGGCTTCCAGCATGCAGCCGCGCCTGCTCGACCCCCCGACGAGCCCGCTCCTCTCCGGCTCTTGATGAGCTCGTGCTCACCTCACCGTGGCTCATTCCCACTCTGATCCCTCCCCTCCTCTTCGACTCACTGTATAAGTAAGCCACCGTCGGGGCACCCTGCTCCTCATTAACGGCTAGACGCCTTGGCCAATGGGAACTTGACACGTTACGTGTCGGAGTCGTTTGTGAGCAGCTGGGTTATAATTGGGCTTGAATCAATTGTGGACTTGTGGGCTCCAGGAATCGGTTCCCTGCCTTCAGCCCAATGCATGCGGGATGCACCCTGTTTGGTCGTTCGAGCCATATTTTCGGACATTGTTTGTTCATCGGCCCACAACACACTACAGCCTAGCAGAATGCAGGTGTCAAACGTGTGCTACTTATTTAAACAAAAAGCACATGGGCTACTAAAAATATGTTTGTAGGCACAAATTTATTTTTTTTGTCAGTTTAGATCAGTTTTGAAGGACCACAAAACATGGGAAAACGTCAAAATCATAGTGCCCAATGTGTGATTGCTCCAACATAAAGTGCATACGGTACTACCTTTTTTGTAGGCATGTAATCATTATTTGCTAGAGAATACCGAAAACATAGTTTTTTTGGGCAGGTAATTATTATTTACCAGAATATACGGAAAACTTCTTATAACGCAATCCTCTTTACCGAAAACTGTGGATGTACTTCTTTCAGATATTCTCTATAAATAGCGCGGCCTTTGTTTCTCTTGGTAGGCAGAACAGTTCAAGCACACTGTGTTTTGTTGAGTCAAAAAGAAAAAGAGATGGTGCCATCATGGTTAGAGTTATTACTTGTAACTCAGTTCTACACCACCTGCACAAAGCATCTTAGCTCAAGCAGAAATGAGTGTAACCTGTTTTGCATTGATTGTGAGGAAGAGCCAACTGCCTTTTGCTACTGTTGTCGGTCCTGTAATCACTCTACCCATCGTGTAATCCAGGTATCGAGTATATGATCCCGCTAGTTTTTCATCTTTCTCAGTACTAAATACATGTTCCATTTTCGAAAATATATCAAGGTCTAGTTGATATTACAGATAAGGCGGTCATCATACCATAATGTCGTAAGAGCATCAGAGCTCGAGGACATCATTGACATTACTAGTGTTCAGACTTACGTGATCAATGGTGCAAAGGTCGTATTTCTAAATGAGCGACCTCAACTACGCGGATCTGGAGTTTCAATTGGCAAGGCAATTTCAACATCTCCCTACAAGTGTGAGACATGTTGTCGTGCCCTTCTTGATGAATTCCGCTTCTGCTCTATTGGTTGCAATGTAAGCTATGATATGTTTTTATTTGTCCTTAAATCCTATTTACGTATATAAATACATATTCCTCCTTTTTTTTGTGAAATTTTCTGTTTTATGTATTTGGAATCCTAAATTTTGCAGCTCAGTGGCATAAAAAAGGATATGAAGTCTGAAGTTGCAGGAGAGGAAGATGTCGCTGGTAATGAAAATGATGGATCTAGTACTGAGAGCAACAAAGAGGGCCCTAGCGACGACAATGTGGAAGAACCTCCACCGAAACGGCGTCACCGTAGAAAGGGAATTCCCCAACGTGCACCATTCTTCTGAACCATGTTGAATGGTGATAATTAATAAATGGCAATCTCTATGTAGATATGTGTGCTCTCTTGGTATGTGCCTTTCTTAGTATTTGTTTTCATTTTGTGACTCAACCCACTTGCGGAAAACATGAAGTGACCATCTTATAAATCAACTAAAAATATATCTTATTTTATTGTTATTGCCCCCCACATGCATCACAAGTCTTGGTCCTCTTAACACGGCTCTAAAGATAACATTTCCGCCTGGCAAATGAATTTCAAACAGCTACTCATCACAACTTTCTATATGATTTGCAGTCAACTGCATCAGCTACATACGTTCCATGGCCTAAAGTCTAGTTACATCGGTAAATCCTTAGATAATGCGGTAATTAAGCTGAATTGACTATATGTAAATGGATCTGTATCCTCTGTCTTTCCCCTTCCATGGTAAACTTTGCTACTCGATCCTTGTCCATACCGGAATAACCGCTCCATAGGCGTTCCAGTAACAGCCTAACAGACCATGCAGAGAATGGGAAATGCAGAGGATACAGATTCTACTTAAATACTCCTATGTGATCTTTAATTTGAGACTACTTGTCTACTTGTGCTTTGGTTCAGCTGCTCAATGCTGCTAACTTTTTTTGAATACGTGATTTTCGATCGTGTCCTATTGTAAAGCTGGCATCTTGTACGAGCTGCCCATTACTACATTATTAAGGAATAAAAAGGGTACACAAAAAAAAAGTTTAAATCCTACTTAAGCATCCCTTTGGAAAAACTTTCATCCTCGTTCGAGGTGAGATCCTAAAATTAGGTGGAAGTATTATAAATTACTCCATTCAATTTTACCAGCCAATGTGATCCCGTGACCTAAAAAACCGGTCACTTAACCTCCTCATTCCCTAAAACTGGATATTTTTCACCTTTACCTCATAATTAAAACCAGATTTAGCCCAGACTCCTCTTAGCTGAAGGAGTTCGTGTGGTCATCAACAACTCAAGCATCAGACAGTATAATCTTCAATCATTTTATATTCACAGTGGTCTTCTAGCGCTTTATTTTCTTTAAAATTGGTAACAATGATTATGTATTGTGATAATCTTAGAGCAGGACACTGAAGTTTCTTGGAAGCTAGAATTGTGTAGAAATTCTAACCTACCTTAAGATTGCCAAGTACAATCTTCAAAGGAGTGCTTGAACAAACACCATCATTGACGAGTTCAACCTAATTAAGAAAGTTTCTCGTGTAAAATATGTAACTTTAACCGGAGATAAAAATAAGTACATCTATATCTCAACAATCCCACTATTAGTTTCCAAAATATGTAGAATTAGTTAGAAACATTCAAACATTAGGTTATGGCAGATTATTCTAGCATTTACTTGAAAAAAAAAATAGGCACCGTAGCAATGCACCTGAAGTGTGGATATTGGTGAGAAATATCTTATATAAAAGATTCGTTTGGTACTAAAATCCTAACTTCATCAACTCGATCACCTAGCAAGTAAAGAAAATTCAAAACTAAAAACTAAAAAGTTTTTGACGTGACATCCTCTAGATTATCCATCTATTCCCAGATATTGAACAATCTGGACTGATGATGACAATCTCGCAGACACAGACGTGATCATGCACATCCAATTATTCATCAAAAGTGCACGATCTACCACGGCAACGTATCAGTGCCACCCACCGTCCATGCGGAATCTTGACACATGAAAAGGGAGAAGTGTTATATGAAACAATAATGTTCACATAGCAGAACATCAGAAAGGATAGGATTATGCGTGAGATTATATTGAACATACGTGCATATCATTTCTCTCTAAAATATCTATACTCTGTTTCTAAAATTGACGTCGTTAGGATAACATGCAATAACAATTTGACAAAAGAGAGAGTAAGTAGTGTTCACTGAATCAATACAACAAGAAGTTCTAACCTGCAACTACTTAACCGAACTTCCCATCAATTTATTGTATCATACTAGCTTCTTGAAAAGTTCCAAATGGCACATCGTCCTTCATGCTGACAAATAAGTATATTTATGTAATTATATTAGACTTATGGTTAGTTATTCTACACCCACTACAAATTATTGAACAAAGTTGAGTGAAATGCCTCGGTAATTATCATCGATGTCAACTATGTTCTCGGTTATTTATGTTTTTGCAGTCACCTCCAGTAATTATCATTGAGTATCTATTCTTATTCTGTAATTTTAGTTGGGTGTAGAATAACAAGGAGTTGTAATATATATATATATATAGCGGGACTGCCTGCTTGTTACCGGCTAGCCGCCTTGGCCAGTGGGAACTTGACATGTTACGCGACAACAGCTAGGTTATAACTGAGCTTGTTTTGTTGCGGGTGACCTGGTGTCGAGTTACATGTTGGAATCAGTTGTGGACTTGTGGGCTCCTGGAGTCGGCTCCCCACTTTAGGCCTAGTGCCTAGTGTTTGGTCATTGGGGCCTTTATTTTGGCCATTGTTTGTTCGTCAGCCCACAACATACTGCAGCCCAGCAGAATACGGGTGTCTAATGTGTGCTTATTTCAACAAAAAGCACATGGGATATTAAAAATATGTTTGTAGGCACAAAGTTTTTTTTTTGGCAGAGCGTATCGGTTTCTAGGGCCACACAACATGGAAACCGTCAAAATCATAGCGTCTAATGTGTGATTTCTCCAACATAAAGTGCACATGGTACTGCCTTTTTTAGGCATGTAATCATTATTTGCTATAGAATACCAAAAAACGTAGCATTTTTGATAAGTAATTATTGTATGCTAGCATATGTCGAAAGCGTCTTATAACGCAAGCGCATTTATTGGAAACTGTCGATGTACTTCTGTTCATATATTCTCTACAAATAGAGGCCTTTGTTTATCTTGATCCAGAAAAAAAATAGTGGGCTAAACCATTTAGCGGTGGTCTTCGGTAAAAGCTAAGAAAAGCTATCTCCAGCTATAGCGGAAGCTAAATCATTTAGCAGTTTTTAAGAAAAAGTTATAATACTTAATTCCTTAAATAGGATAAATATCCAAAATATATAAAGAAATGCACACATCTTCATCCTCTTGAGAGTTGGACGAGAGCGCAACGTTCAACATCCTGGTAGTGAACAGCCACCATCGCACTCGAGTTGGCTAATATTTTCATAATATATATTTTTATATTATTAAAATTGATTAAATTTACGAGAATTATAAGTCAAAGTTTGATGTCAAGAAACCTAAATGTCAAGTTTATCTAGTACAGAAAGAATACCTTTTAATTTGCAACTTTGATTTGGATCTAGACTTTGCGCAGCTCATTTTCAGCAGCTCGCTTTGTGTTTGGGCCTTTAGTGGAACTTAAATGGAGAGATAATAGCGGCTATCTCTGGCTATAGCTTTTTTTTAGCGGTAGCTAAATGATAGCTTATGAAAATGGCATATCTTAGTGGTAGACCTTTCAAATCAGTTATAGTGTGCTATAGTGAAAGCTATAGCCGGCTATTTTTTTCTTGGCTCCTGATAAGCAGAACAGTTCAAGCACATTGTGTTTTGTTGAGTCAAAGAGAAAAAACGATGGTGCCACCATGGTTAGAGTTGCTACATGTAACTCAGTTCTACTCCATCTGCACAAAGCATCTTAGCTCAAGCAAAAATGAGTGTAACCTGTTTTGTCTTGATTGTGAAGAAGAACCAGTTGCCTTTTGCTACTATTGTTGGCCACACCATCATTCTACCCACCATATAATCCAGGTATCGACTATACAATTCCACTAGTTTTCATTTTTTTTTAGTATTAAATACATGTTCTATTTTTGAAAAGATATCAAGTTCTAGTTGATATACAGATAAGGCGGTCATCATGCCATAATGTCCTAGGAGTATCGAAGCTCGAGGACCATCCTTGACATATGCTGTGTTCAGACTTACGTGATCAATGGTGCAAAGGTCGTGCTTCTAAATGAGTAGCCTCAACTACATGGATCTGGAGATTCAATTGGCAAGGCAATTTCATCATCTCGTTACAAGTGTGAGACATGTTGTCATGCCCTTCTTGATGAATTCCACTTCTGCTCTTTTAGTTGAAATGTAAGTAATGATATATTTTCATCTGTCCTTAAAATCCTATCTACGTGTATAAATACATATTTCTCTTGTCTTTTTGTGAAATTTTCTGTTTATGTATTTGGAATCCTAAATTTTGCAGCTCAGAGGCATCAAAAAGGATATGAAGTCTGAATTGCAGAAAAGAAAGGTGTGGCTAGTAACAAAAATGTTGGATCTAGTACTGAGAGCAACAAAGAGTGCCCTAGTGATGACAATGAGGAGGAACCTCCACTGAAACGGAGTCACCGTAAAAAGGGAATTCTCCAACGTTCACCATTCTTCTGATCCATGTTGCATGGAACAACTAAATGAGCAAATGTTTGACTAGAATGGTGATGATAAATAATGGAAATCTTTATCTAGATATATGTGCTCTTTTGATTGTGTCTTTCTCAGTATCTGCTTTTGTTTTATAACTCAACCCATTTTCAGAAAACATGAAGTGGCCATATTATGAATCAACTACAAATATATCTTATTTCATTTTTTATTGCCCTCGCATACATCAAAAGTCTTGGTCCACTCAACCCGGCTCTAAAGAAAACATTTCTGCCTGCCAAATGAATCCAAACCGCTACTCATCACTACTTTATATATGAAATGCAGTCGAAACTGCATCGTCTACAATATACCTTCACTTACCTGAAGTCTAGCTGGATCGGCTAATCACTAGATAATGCGGTAATTAGGCTGAATTGGCTATGGGCCTGTTTGTTTTCCTGTAATTGGGCTGAAATGAATTCAATTTTAGATGATGGCCTGTCTGGTGTTTCTCTAGAATTCATTTGTTGATTTCAGCCCGATTCCAGAGGCGAAATGGAGAGGTACTCGCATTTCCGACCCAACTCAATGGAAATCCTTGGAATTTTCACCTCTTGCACCTGCCCGTCGTCTTCGATAGCCACAAGGCACCAACGCCACAGGAGCGCGCCGCCAAGGAAGGGATCCACGAGCAACGCGCTGCCAAGGGAACGACCCCCATGCCATGCACCGCTCCGGGACAAGAGGCACCACGTGACACGTGCGGTGAGTCCAGCGATGCTCTGCTGGTCTGCAAGCGGGACCTCGCCGCCGGCGCTGGCGTCACAACGGCCCGCTCCGCGAGGGTGACCACTGACGTCGTCGACCTCAACGGCCGGCAACCTCCTGCTCTGCCTCCCGACCGGTAGACCCCCACCACGAAGTAGACCCTGCCTCCCGGTCTCAAGACTCTCAACTTCCTGCAATGCTTGTTGAAAAATAAACTGAACATTTTGATTGAATCTGATTTTGCCCCGCTGCCCATCATGGAAATCTCACGATTTTGGTTTTTATTTGAATTCCAAGAATGTAATTCTTAGGATAGCCAAACAAAAAAAAAATGGAATTGAATTTGATTCCAACGGATTGAATTCTAAGCGATTTAACTTCCTAGAATTAGATTCATGGAAATTGATTCATTTCAAAGGAGTCAAACATGCCCTTACTGAAAAAAACTTTGATCGTCACTCTGCTTGGAATCCTCAAATATGGTGGAAGATGTCCAAATTACTCCATTCAATTATACCCAATGTAATCCCGTGACCTAAAAAACCATTCACTTCACCTCCTCATGATTCCCTAAAACCGGAGCATTTTAGTTATGACTAAAAACAGATTTATCCCAGACCCAGTCGTAGCTGAAGGAGATGTTGGTGTGCTCATCCAACAACTCAGCGTGAGACAGCATGCCGTTTCTTGGAAGTTAGGATTGTGTAGAAATTCTAACCTAACCTTGCCTATACTTCTATCAAGACTGCCAAGTACAGTCTTCACAAAGGAGTGCTTGAATAAACACCGCCATTGACGAGTTCAAGCTAATTAAGAAAGTTTCATATGTAAAATATGTGTACTCCTCATTTTTAATTATTCTCACCGTTGACTTTTAACATCACTTTGGTCATTTGTTTAGTTAAAAAACAGTTCAAATGTGTACAATTACAAGTCATGCTTCAAATACATTTATAATAAAGAAAATATATTTTAGTTATCATATTTTTTGAATAAAATGAATAGGCAAGAATGACATTAAAATTCAATGACGGCAATGATTAAAAAAGTTGGAAAGAGTAACTTGAACAGGGGATAAAATGAAGTACACCTATATCTCACCAATCCCACAGTTAGCTTCCAAAATATATAGAATTAGTTAGAAATATTCAAACACTAGGCAATGGCAGATTGTTTATGTATTTACTAAAAAATATAGACACCGTAGCAATGGAGCTCAAGTGTGAACATTAGTGAGAAACATCCTATACTACCTACGGTTTTAAAATATTAACACTGTTGACTTCTAACATTAACTTTGACCATTCATCTTATATTTGTTAGAAGTCAACGGTGTCAATATTTTAAAACTCAAGAGAGTATAAAAGATCTGTTCGGTACTTAAATCCTACCTTCATCAACTCAACCACCAAGCAGGTAAAGAAAATTCAAAAGTAAAAAACTAAAAAATTTTAGACATAACATTCTCTATATTATCAGTGTGTTCTCAGATAATGAACAATCTGGACTGATGATGACAAACTCACAGACACATAAGTGATCATGCACATCCAATTATTTATCAAAAGTGCACAACCTACCACAGCAACGTAACAGTGCCACCTACCGTCCATGCAAAATCTTGACACATCAAAAGGGTAGTGTGTTATCTGAAACAATAAAGTTCACATAGCAGAACACGAGAAATGATAGGATTACGTGTGAGATTATGCTGGACATACATGCAAATTATTTTTCTCCCCCTAAAAAAAATCTATACTCTGTTTTCAAATTGACATTTTTAGAACAATTTGCGATAACAATTTAAGAAGAGAGAGTAAATGGTATTCAGTGAGTCAACGTAACGAGAAGTTCTAACCTGAAACTACCTAACCGAACTTAGACTCATTCATCAGGACTTCCCATCAATTTTATTGTAGTAGTATCATACTACCTCCGTTTCAATATATAAGCATTTTTAGATTTAATCAAAGTCAATATAATTTTAATTAATAACATTCATAATATGTTACATATTATCAAAGTTTGTTTCATGAGGAATCTAAAAACATAATTTACATACCATAAAACATTATAAATTCTTTATTATTAATGGTCAAAGATAAATAAGTTTAACTTTGACTAAACCTAAAAATTCTTATATTTTAGAACGGAGAGAGTACTAGCTTCTTGAAAAGTTCCAAATAGCTCATCATCGTCCATAATGACAAATAAGTATATTTATATAGGAGTAATTATGTTAGGCTTATGATTCGGACAAGGCAAGCACTTCCCTCTGAAGCATCACACAAGCGAATAGATAGCACATATCTTGTGAGAAAGATGGTCAAGCAGAAAACTTAATTTATTACAAGGGGCCAGCATCATACCTACAATAGTAATTCTCTAATTCTAGTGCCATGAATAAATCTGCAAGTTAGCAAAAAAAAATTATCCTTTTTTTTGGCACATGTATCTACATACTGAAAATATAAATATTTACTTTGTATTCAATTGTAAATGTTTACACGGCACTCGAACCATGCATAGATATGCCTGATTATTCATACTCCAACAAACCAAACACTATATCGTAGCTATGCAAATCTTGATACTGAAAGGATAGGGAAATATATAGAAAAGACTCGAGCCTAGCTAGTTAAAACACGTAGAGAAAAAAATCCAGCACGACACACTCTGGCCCTGTAACATCTAACACGTCTTGGGAGTTAACACCGCGCAATAGTGCAGCAGCAGGCAATAATTCACCAAACCCGTTCCGGCCAGTTCGATCAGAAGCACGAGTTGGAACACCGCGGCCGCCGTTCGTCGTCGTCGACGCCGCGATCCGGCGCAAGCCGCTTTTGCCGGTGGTCGGACTCGGTCGGCGACGCCGGCGGGGCGCGCCTCCGGATGTGAATGCTGAGCCAGCTAATCCATCCACCGGCAGGCCAGGACGCCGCCGCCTTCCTGCCGCGCCTGTTCCGGACCTCGGACGCCTGCTGAGACTTGGAAAGGTAAGACGGCGGCGGCGAGATCGGCGGCACGGCGTTGCTGGTGGCCGACGACGACGCAGGCGTTGCCGCGCTCTTCGGCGTTCCCGGCTTGGACTCCCACACGAACGGCACCGTGCCGGCGCCGAGGCTGTAGTAGACCCTGAACGACGCGTTGGCGACGTTCGAGCGGTCCCGTGAGAGGATCCTCGAGCTGAACAGCTTGGGCCCTTCTTGCTTGCCGCCGGAGCTCATCGTGATCTGCTCATGAGAGAGAGAGAGAGAGAGAGAGAGAGAGATGCTTGATGCTGGTGCACTTTTGCGAAGCTGCTTGGGACGAATAAAGGTGTGTAGCACAACACGTACACCACGATTGATGAATGGGGCCGGTGATTGCAAGCGGTCGAGGACGGAGAGGCAGGGGGTCCGTGTATAAATGGGGCCGGCGATTCGATTGGAATGGCCTTTTTGGTTGGCTTGAGGGTGAAGAGCTCTCTCTCTCTCTCTCTCTCTCTCTCTCTCTCTCTCTCT
>BCLG01000077.1:169947-189432 GCA_001602295.1 Zoysia matrella
TGGGACGAATAAAGGTGTGTAGCACAACACGTACACCACGATTGATGAATGGGGCCGGTGATTGCAAGCGGTCGAGGACGGAGAGGCAGGGGGTCCGTGTATAAATGGGGCCGGCGATTCGATTGGAATGGCCTTTTTGGTTGGCTTGAGGGTGAAGAGCTCTCTCTCTCTCTCTCTCTCTCTCTCTCTCTCTCTCTCTGGGGTAGTACAAAGTCATGTGGTGTGGAGGGGGTGGCAATTAAGCCCGGGTTAGATGATAATAATGACCATGACTAATGATGCATTATTGTCCTGGTTGTTGTTTTTTTTTTTGAAAAATATTATTGTTATGGTTGTTGATAAATAGTTTAACTATGTTGGATCCAAAATGGAAATGTGATACAAAATGGGGAAGAGGTTTAGTAGGTAGTGTCGATCGAGGTGTCTAGCAAAAGGCCGGTCACTATGTGGTTTGTAACTGCTCCTATTGATACACGTGTTAGGCGACGTTCACCTTGTATTCAACCAAATTTGGTTTGTATGCCCAATCTACTTGTCAAACTTTATTGTTCTCGACCCGATGTCAATCTACTTGTCATTAGGCATGGTCGACATCAGAACTGAGTTCACTGTTAATGCTAAATGTTAATTACAAAGCATAATGTCAAAGCCTATTTTGGCCGGGGTTTGGGGTAGGAGAAGTATATATTTTGGAACTCGATTGAAATCCAGAACTAACGACACGTAAAAAAGAGTTGGGTGTACTTATTTTACTTAAGAGTGATAATAGTATACATGGTCGACAGCAGAACTGAGTTCACTGTTAATGCTAAATGTTACAAAGCATAATGTCAAAGTGTATTTTGGCAGGGACAAGGGTTTGTGATAGCATTTTGGAACTCCGCAAAGAATTCCAGAACGACACGTAAAAAAGAGTTGGGGTGTACTTATTTTACTTTTTTTTTTTACAATCAGCGTCCTTCCGAAAAATAGTTTGATGTCAGAACGTTGAAAAGCTTAACAACTCCTGTCCATCTTTTCATTATTTTAATACTTGCCAAAAGAAAAGGTGATGATGGACTGTTCAACAGCACGTTTGAGCTCATAGACGCTATTATAATATGCACAGACATTTGTAATGGTTACAAAACATAACGTAAAAAAGCATACTCCCTCTGTTTTTAAATTTCGCCGTTGACTTTTAAATTTAACTTTGACCATTCATTTTATTCAAAAAAATTTAATAAATTTCATATATTTTGATATAATTTGATTTATCATAGAGTTATTTGAATCATAACTTAAAATTTTACATATTCAAGCAAAATTTTTGAATAAAACGAATGATCAAAGTTGATTATAAAAGTCAGCAACGACATCAATTTAAAAACGAAAGGAATAAGTATTTTGGAACATTTACAACGCAAAAAAGAAATTCAGGCCTGTTTGTTTATTCTCACCATCCGCTACTCGAATTGGTAGAGAACATAAATACCACGTAGATTTTGCTCCGATCCCCCACAATCCGCCTCTCAGATTCCCAGAATCCATCGCTCCAGAGCTATCGGTAGATTTCGCATATTGAATCGCTAGTGGAAACAAACACACCCTTAGACCACAGAGAGGTCGCTTTTAACTAATCTCCATCATGATTATGCCAACTTACCTATCAATTCTCCAAAGCAGCAGCACTTATCTCCAAAGAGAAGACTGGGTTAGTGACAAGCGTCCACATGATGATCGAACAGCTGATATATGGTCCTGTATGCATGTAGTAAACTTAATTCTCCACCGATGTTTCCCCACGAAGAAAAGAATTTTCGATCGAATTGGACATCTTTCAACGAAAGATCTGAAAGGAACGCGCGAACTGAACATGCAACTACTTACCCTGGATCGATGCTTTAGTTTAGTACTCCCTCCGTTTTTTAATTGATGTCGTCGTTGACTCTTAAATTTAACTTTGACCATTCGTTTTATTTAAAAAAATTGATAAATTTTATATATTTTGATATAATTTGATTTATTATTAGAGTTATTTGAATCACAACTTAAAACTTCCGCATTCGAGCAAATTTTTTTAATAAAATAATGGTCAAAATTGATTGTAAAAGTAAACGACGATATCAATTTAAAAACGAAGAGAGAGTATGCGTTCTTTTAAGACCTTTGGCAAAAGCAGGTCATTTTGCAAAAGGATTAGGCGCCATTACCTTTGCTTTATCGTCGCTTTGTTGTCTGCTCCCGTGGACTGTTTCTCTTTGTCACAGACCATGAAATAGGAGTCGAAAGAGTAGTTCAGAGAATGTGGGATAGTAGCTAGCTAGCCGCCTGTCCACAAACCACTGTAGGCGAAGGTAGTATATGATATCGCGGTTGGTATAAGTTCATCATCTTTTATATATCTTTTTCCGAAACGTGGATGGATTTTTATTACTATCATATTTAATCCTGTGGAATGTTATATATAAAATGCACCACCATTGAGAGCTAACTGCTGAAAGTATGAGAAAAATTAGTTCACGGATAAAAAGGATATCAGTGATCAAGGAAAGACAGAGTGGATTTCAGGCACTCTTCTTACTGTCTTCCTGTGGCACAGAACAGTGCAAGTCACAGGAATGAAACTGACACGATTTGCTTCTATCGAAATTAACGAGCTGAAAACGCTGTTTAATTACAGTTTCAATCGACTAACCTTTCTCAAGTCAGCTGGCAGAGTCCAAATGTATGGCTCGCTTTTCCAATTCACGTCCCTTGTTTACAATAAAAGCTGTAGGTGCAACTGCAGTGTCATTTCCTCTGATGCTTTCATGCAACGATGTCATCAAGTTTATCCAGCTAGATTACACTGCTAACTACACCAGCAAACACGTTAACATGCAGCTAATCTGTCAATGCGTGCTTATCTGCTTTGCTTGTGAGCTTTGGCTTCTGTGAGATCGGTCTTACCACGAGAAGAGACAGTGCAGTACAGGATGGCACACTATTATCTCGTTTGACAGGATCAAAAAGATGCAAATTTGTCGTGGGTTAGATCGGCTAACTTTACGACGTTGACTACAAGGTGCTACTACTGGTCATTGCATACCTTAGGCCGGTCAGGCAGATCCTGATCTGCAACGGCGTGTTGAACAATGTCTGTCGGTTGCTTTCAGTGTGTAAGCGTCTATGGTTTCAAACGCTTGTCTCTGGGAACAAACGCGCAAACAATTTTGGATGTTTAACTGAACTTGTGAAATAACCAAATTAGTCTTTTATAATAAATACTGTTGGCATAGTGATATTTTTTAACGAAAAACTGATACTCATGGAAGAGTGATTTGTCACAAAATTTTATTTAACAAGGAAAACGTCTCTGTAATTGCTCTGTAGTACAGCACTGTTCTCACCAATACTGACATGCATCAGAAGCAATTAGATCGCTTCATCTGGAGTCATCCAATTAAGTCACGTCCAACTGTCCCATCTACGTCCATCTCCTGTACACGTCTGAAAAGTGGAAGGTAAGGGTCCGTTTGAACACGGGAATGTTCTTTGCTACTATGTTTTTCTGTGAAATTAAACTGGTTTTTGTGATATCCCGTGTTCTAACGAGGTCTAAAAGAATTTTTCGGAGACTTTAAAACTTGTGTTAGAACATATCACTGGAACTATTATAAAATTTTAAAAATTTCTTTATTGGAGTGTGTCTTTTCACACACACACACAAACACAAATGGTTCAGCTGTCTTTAGATTTAATGCAAGAAAGTTCATCTTTCAGTATTACATTGAAATGGTTTTATTACTACATGTTCTTTGACCATATATAGCAAAACTATAAATTTAAGCCTCTACTTCGCCAAACTGCATATTTCGATTCAAATTTATCGCAACATTAGAAATAAATTTAACCATTGACCCTATCATTGCAAAACCACAGATTCTAGGTTGGTCCGATCATATCACAAGAAACTACAGACATATCTTTTTTCAAACTGTTTTTGGGGGCAAATTAAGATTGAAGACTAGGGCAACTACATTGGAACTTACTGCTAATTAAAGAAACCAGGTTACAGAAAAATTAACAACTGTTCACTGTAGTCATATGCTACAAATATTACCTTGCTACTCTAAATACAAATTAGTAAATCATTTAGACCTCCTTTAGAACACATGAATTTTACAAAAATCAGTTCAATTTTATAAAAAAACGTAGAAAATGAGAAAAAATCCAGTGCTGGACAGGAGGACCTTAGTGCCATGCATCCCATAGAGCCAACAGGCTAGCCAGACAGCTGCAAGGACCTTGCAGCCGAACCAGACAAGCTAAACCGTGAGATTAATTACAGCAGTGGACTAATCAATCAATCAGTGCGTGATCGAGATCTGATCATCGGTGGTGGTTAGAACTGTAGGGATCATGTACTCTGGGTATCCGACGGTCCGCACTCGTACAAGGAAGACCCCGAGTTAAGGGTCAGACGACAGCATTTGGGCGTGCGGCTCGGCCTTCAAGGCGACGATCTGCAAACGCCGCATCAAGTCACGAAGGCGCCGACCTCTGAGAACCGACCCTGAAGACCGGCCCTTAGGAGATAGGTACGGCGTAATAGCGTATTACTCCGACGGCTAACTGCCAACTGCCCTGACGGAACAGGACGAGATTTACCATGGTGGCACTCCAGCAGAAGCCGCAGGAATCGACGGACGAGACCCGAAGGCACTATGGCTAACACAGCAGTGTCGGGCAAGCGCTACAGTGCCCGTCGCTGCGTGCGACGCGACGGAACACGCCCGCCGCCTGGGCAAAACGAATGATGGCGACAACAGCGGAAGGGCTTACCTATCGGCGAAGCGGCAGGATCGCGTAAGACCTATCTATGACCTCAGATCGCCCCTGTATAATGAGGACTCGAGGAGCGATTGAAAAAAGACCAATGAACAACAAATCAACGAACTAAACAATGAACACCACCAAAACCCAGGGTTCTCGCATCCCTTCTTGCGAGCAACCCCTCTCATTCGTGCTCCAAACACTTTTGACCCATTTCCGAATCCTTGTACTACTGTCATCGAGATAAATCACTATCTAGACGTAGGGTATTACACCGCTCAAGGT
This sequence comes from Zoysia matrella, assembly GCA_001602295.1. Taxonomy (NCBI): domain Eukaryota; kingdom Viridiplantae; phylum Streptophyta; class Magnoliopsida; order Poales; family Poaceae; genus Zoysia; species Zoysia matrella. The sequence continues at coordinate 175,030 of BCLG01000077.1, forward strand.
AACTCGAATCAGAAAAAAAAATCTCTTTGAGTCTCACGCAGACTTAGACCATATCAAAATACGAAGACACACCTCCTCACATTTATATTATCGTACCGTGCCGGTGATCAAAACACCGCGCGACGTCGCTGTGCCGTAGAACACGTAGCTGCTCCTAGCTAGCTAGATCAACGCTGGACGCGACGCGTGAGCGTGAGATGCCGTCGAACTAAAGCTAGCTAGCTAGCGGAGACGTGGATGCGTTTCGTTACCGTTTCGTGCGGTTTTAAGGCACGGTGTTCGTCATCACTGTCTCCTTTGTTATATTGGTTTTGTGGTTAAGTGAAAGCAGCAATGGTGGAATTGACACGAATGCAGAAGGTATATAGATCTAACACGGTGGCGGGCCAGCTGTTTCCACATACTATCAGAAAGCATGGCAATATGGCATGACATGAGTCACGGCTCACGAGTATAAGGGGGAAGAAATCAACATTTTCAGTGTTATAGGCTGAATTCTAAGCCGAACAGGTTTCTCCGACGACCCGTCCCCTACTGTCCCACAAGTCAGCGACACAACCGTCCTTCTAATGCTCGTAAAAAGATCCCATTTCATCCTGAGCTCAGCCTAGGTCTACTTTGAAACACGAATCTTTGGCTGACAGACTGCCAACGAAGAAATTTTTAAGGAAGGAGCCAGCGCTCGAATCTAACAACAGTGCGCTAAGGACACAGCTGCCGTCTGACCGGTTAGCCACGAGAGTGTTGGCACACATCTCTGCAAGTATTTCTACATTTTTTCACAAAGATTCAAGGGAGCGCATCGCGCCTCACTGAGCCAACCATGGAACAAGACGAAAAGGCAACTGGAGCTCCATTTTGCATGTCAGTATATTTACAAGGAATAAGTCCAAATTACTCTTTCCAGGTTAGCCCCAAGTTCAAATTCTAAAAAAAGGTTGAGAGTTCACCTTCTAAATGTTATTAAGTGTGTACTCCCTCGATCCGTTTTTTTTAAATTGTTATCACCGTTGACTTCTAAATACTATGGTATTTATTGATTTCAGTTTTTAAAACCATAGTTTCTCAATACTATGATTTTTAAAAACAACAACACCCAAACAGGGCCTTAACTAGATCAGATTAGCGGATGCCTGCATGCTCACCAACCGATGTGCCCGTCGTTACATCTTGCTTCCTCGTTGAGTTATTATCGACTGTCTACATGCGAACAAGAACCCCAATGCCCGTTTTGAAAAATCTTCGCGAAGAATGTTGCCGGTGGTGGTGTCTGGTCCAGCTTCGAGGTCGATGATGCATGCTACCCATGCCTAAGAAGAGAGGTGTTGTTTGTGCTCCTTTATGCTCTTTGAGACGATCTCTGCTTCTTCGAAGCACTTCCAATTAATAAACTCCTTTCGTTCTTAAATTATTGTCGCCGTTGACTTTTAACATTATGTTTGACTATTTGTTTTACCATATTTTTTGTTATAATTTTATTTACCATTATAATTACTTGAAACATCATATTCTAGATGCCACTGTCACAAGTACATATCTAAATGCCACAAAACATGTTAAAATAAGTGCAATCATTCCATATCAAAAAAAGGTAATTATCTGTCGAAAACTCTTGGTATTTCACATGTTACGTGATTTACAATTGTTACATTGACTTACACCCATGGCTGTATTTACAATATAATAAACTAACATTGGATGAAAAATAAATGGAAACAAGAAATATTTTCGTAAATATAAAAAACTTTACCTATTTTAAGAATAATAAAATAATTACCTCGTGGTAAAATATATTTATATTTATAAAAATTATTTTGTATTTCCATTAATTTTCATCACATGTTATTTTATTATATTGTAAATACTGACATGGATGTCACAATTGTAAATCATGTAACACGTGAAGTACCAAACCTTAGTGATTCAACCGACGAAACTGCTCCCCGTTGATTTTACAAAAACTTCAAAAACCACTAAAATCGTCATTTTGCTGATCAAATTTAAAAAATAATTGCACTAAATTTAGGAGAATGTTACAGTAGACTGCTTGTTTTCTCGGTTACTAGGAAAACCGGACGGTTTTTTTTTTGCTTACCATCAGTTTTTACATTTTCATGATTGGTTTTTCAAGTTTTTGAATTTTCAAATTTTAAAATAGAATTTAAAAACTAGTGAATCGAAGAAATGAGCTGTTTTCAACGGTTCTATCAACCGTCATCTCAAATCTTATGCCTGAATTACAGAAATTGGTATGGCACAAGTACTTGCCGAGCAGCACAAATGCAGCGACATTGGGCTCCATACCTGTTCACTCCAGCCAGGCCGAATACCACTTTAGCCCAACAATTGTTAATCAGCCTAATTTATTGAGCCCATTGTGACGTGTCCCCGGCAACGGTCGAATCATATCTCCTCTCTCTCTCTCTCTCTCTCTCTCTCTCTCAATGAAAAGCAATCAGTAAAAAAAAGACAATCAACACACATCACACGCAGAACGCACTGGAGAGGGATTCGGCATGGCGCGGCGAGCGGCGGCGAAGGGCACCTGGCGGCCAAGGAAGCCCTCGCCCCCGTCTTCCTCAGCGTCCAGCGGCGGGTTCTTCTGCTGCTACCTGCTCCGGTCGCTGTGCCCATGGCTCAAGGGCCGCACCTACACCGGGTTCACGGTGGACCCGCGGCGACGGATCCGGCAGCACAACGGCGAGATAAGCAGCGGGGCAGGGCCGACCCGCCGCGGCCGGCCCTGGGAGATGGTGCTCTGTATCCACGGGTTCCCCACCGACGTGGCCGCGCTCCAGGTCCTGTCTCCTCTCGCTTAGTCTTCTTGAATCGATTTAGAGATCGAAAAGATTCGTCTTTGTTCGGTCATGTATGGACGTGCTCTGTTTTTTGATACTTTCATACTGAGGAGCTCTGTTTCTTGGTGGTGTGCAGTTCGAGTGGGCGTGGCAGCATCCGAGAGAGTCGCTGGCAGTGCGCAACGCCGCCACCGTCAACAAGGTCAGGCTCGCCTACGCCATGCTCAACCTCCCATCATGGGAAAAGTAAGCACAACCCCCTTCATTTCTCTTCGACTCTTGTTTGCGCAGTCACGGATTCTTGCTGATGTGGAGTTCAATGTTTCCGCTTCAACAGCTTGAGCCTGACGATCAACTTCTTCTCCTCCACAAACACAAAGTTTGCCACTAGCTGTCCGCCACTGCCGAGCAAGATGAAGACTGCCGTCTGCCCATTCGAAGATCTTCAGTGCCACGCTGAAACCGTCATAGAAGAGCGTGGCCATTCGTCTCAAGAGGAAGTCATCAATGAGGACATTCAAGGACAAAAAGGAACCATCAGAGCAGTCTTGGAAGCCACCGTCCACTGATCAAGTGCAACCAATGGATGCGCAGACAGGAACGGGTGTGGAGGAAGACAATTACTCCAGTGATGAATTTGCACTAATGGAACAGGATGGAATCCTTGATTTGACAGAACGAGCGAGCATCCTTGACTTGACAGTGCCGGAAGGATCAAGAACATCATCTCAGTGTTATTTGAGCTCAGATACAGTGGAGTTGTGGATGAGCTTGGGCAAGTATCTCCTGTGTGGAAGATTTCTGCTTGTTTTATGAAGCGTATGCAAAAAAAAAAAATTTACAGCTGTACGGACGAAGACAAAAGCAAATATGATAGCAGTGTTAGTCATTAAAGACTAGAGGAAAATAAAAATTGAGTAAACTACAGAGCACTTGTACTTTCCATTCGGGATGACTGAAGAACCACCTTATACTATCAAACTTTAGTCTAGTTTACTAGATTAAAAAATATGCGGTTTAAAGAAAGTCTAACTCGTAAACGTATCGTAAGCTCAGACTCGTAAGAGAGATATTCCCAAAAAACACCAAATATTCTATCACTACAGGCCAAAAGTTCTATCTTTTTATCAAGTATTCTAACATTCAAAATTAAATGTTTCATGTATTTTGCTCGAAGATTTTAACAGAATTAAGTGTATTTTATGTCAAAATAACGTCGGAGCAATAACATCTGAATAGAAAAGATATTAGGTAAAACGGCTAATAAATACCTAAACCGAGTACGTAAACATTAATTTAGATACTTAGATGAAAAATAACAGTTTAACATAGACATATCAATATGTAAAATTTAATTATTGTCATCCCTACCAAATCTGATACATATATAGGTACATATATAACAATATTTTTGAATTATCTATGTATATTTACTATTTAAATATCTGTTAAAATTAAACTTTAACTGACACATGCATTAAGACTAATTTGAGCTAAAAATTTTAAGTATACCGCAGCATACCTGGTCCACCCGAAGCGGGTACGCCAGCGGTGGTGATGGCGGAGCTATCTACGATGAGCTTGTGCAAACATTCCCTGTGTGGAAGGTTTTTGCTGCTTCAGATGGCGAAGTTGTCGAGGATGTGCTTGGGCAGCTGTCGTCCCCAGTGAGGAAGGTTTGTGCTGGTTCAGAATGTGGAGTTGTCGACTATGAGCATGAACAAACTTCCCCAGTGTTGAAGATTGGCACTTATTCAGACTGTGGAGACAGTGGAGTTAGCAACGATGAGCTTGGATAATCGTCCCCAGTTCTGATGTTTGATACTGGTTCCAACAAAGTTGAAAGGGGTGTGATGGTGGACTTGGTTACCCCAACCTTAGCAGGCCGTCTGCCAAGAAGAGCTGGCGTGGACAGCATTTGCCCCAGGATTATTGATTGATCTGACTGCCCCCCTAGTTGTCATCGAGTTGTAGCGCCTTGCTGCATTAGTGTACTGGATCTTGTAATGAAAACACAGAGAGTTGGAGGTGTAAATGTAACCATAGCCGATTTATACATAGAAAGCTACATTTTTGGACAAAAATGCAGTTAATTATAAGCGATTAGGCACATTGGCATGGTAATCTCAGTCATATCTTCCGACGTAAAACTTCACCATTTATTTTTGAAGAGAACTGACTAGGTATGAGCGTGAGACGCTACAGATGGGCAGATGGCATACTGAGATTAGTTAGGAATCCATCATGGAGGCTACCGATGTGCGTAAGTTCCCCCACTATTGTCTCGTCCCGTATCATTTTTAGAATCTTTATTTACCGAATGATTTACAATGTTTTAGTTGTTGATTGTTTTTTTTTTTCTCTAGATCGTTCGCAAGTTTTTAGCTGCCAGTGTATTATAATGTCACATGATCTCTTCGAGAATTACGTTGTATTAGGACCACACTAAGTAGAGACTTTAGTTCTTGGGAGTAGCGGTCATGTTGTGATGTCCGATTCCTTTCTGATCTGGCATATGTTGTGGTGTGTCATTGTTAGAACTGTGCTAAGGTATGCTGGTGGTCGCATATACACTGAATTATTCTCAATAACGCCTGCTAAATGAATCAAATTGGAACCACTGCTAGTGATCAATCAGATGTTGCTACCATGTGGAAAACGAGGTGCCAACTTATGATGTTTTGATGGCTAGTTGGCTTATCCATTAGGTTTAGTTTCTCTTCCTGTTGTGTTATTTATGCATATTAAGGCTTCTGAGGTTCCAGATAATTTTGATTTCTTGTTGATTGATACAAAGAATGTAAAAATGTACTTGTTGTGTCATACCCTGTTCTTATTGATCATCATCCTTCCATGAACCCAGCTCTGAATATGTTACTTTGGCAAGTTTTACATGATGCATTCATCATTACTAGCTTGTTGTTTAACCTGATTTTTCTGATTTGGCAGGGATCAGGAGACCTCAGTTGCAGTTGATGCACAAACCTCGGTTCCTGGAGAGCCGATGGACTTGGTAACTGCTCTGTTGCTTGTGATGAAGTCAAGTGCTCATGATGTCTTGTGAAGTGGCTCTGTGAGACTGCCAAGGCCATTGAGAAGCAAGCTGCTCAGCTTTGCGTGCTTGCCGATGACTGCGACCAACCTGACTATGTGAAGCTGGTTAAGGCACTCTTCTCTGATCACAATGTTCATCTTGTCACTGTGCCTTGCTCTAAGTCTCTTGGAAATTGGCTAGGGCGAGTTAGAAAACTCTTTTTGATGAAATATGCATCCTGTTATACATAGTGTTAGTTTTTACCACCAGTTTGATTGTGCAGATTACTCATAGCATTCACTGAATGACTCACCAACCTAAATATGGGAAGCTGGTTAAGGCGGTTAAGGCAGTCTTCGCTGATCACAATGTTCATCTGATCACTGTGACTAGCGCTAAGTCTCTTGGCAATTGGCTGGGGTGAGTTAGAAAACTTTTTTTTTGCTGAAATATGCATCTTGTTATACGTAGTGTTAGTTTTTACCACCAGTTTGATTGTGCAGATTGCTCGTAGCATTCACTAAATGACTCACCAATTGCTAACGGCAATGTTCTTGCACTTTGCATTCTTTCACAACAATTCATTTATCTTTGTACTAATCGTTCTCTTTTTGCATTTCTGATGCATTTTATAATATGTGATGGTGCCTTGATTATAACCAGCTTTACCTAGTACCCTTTGCAGCTCTGCAACATTGACTCTGAGAGCAAGGCAATGAAGGTTGTTGGCTGCTCCAGCATCGTTGTTGAGGTAGCATCGCTTTCCTAATGTACTACTCCAAGCAGTTATTTTGGTTCAAATAAGCAAACATGACACATGTCTGTTTTGTTTTGATTTCCAGGACTTTAACATGACACATGTCTACTACGACGAAGAATCTTACGGCTTCAACATATTTGACGAGTATGTCAACTCCCATTAGATTTAGATTGTTTCGTTATCTGCAACTTCAATGTTCTTCATTTTCGACCTGGGTTTACAATTGCACTTGGTTCAGGGCTAGTCTGTTGGAACACTTTTCATGTCGATCCAAGGAGATGTGAGCAATTTGGGCATCTGAATGTTTGGTTTATGGTGCTGTCATCTGTTTTAAATGCAAAAATTAAGAATAGAGTTTCTTCTTGCTTGCTTGTTTATGTCTGCCCGTGACTGTCGGTTGCATTAGAAATGCAGCCAGTGGTTGATTTGCATTAATTTTTTTTTGATGAATCTTATGTTGGATAAGCAAGGATACACTCTTACTATTTAGTTTATTGAAATCTGCGTAGCAAAAACGAGCTTTATGCTGGCGTTTTACAGAAACTTCACTGTAAATGTGAAGAAGTTTCGTTTAATTGAAAATTTGTACCTAGCAAAAATGAGCTTCATGGTGGCATTTTACCCAAACTCCATTGTAAACGTGAATTTTAGCGTTCAGCAGTCCGTCCGCAGCATGCATGAGTTTCTGGCGCCTGAAGGCTGAAATGCAATGTCAGTTGCTCCTTCCCAGAGCATTCCAGGTGAAAGATGCTCGTCCGATTGGACTGAAAAGGAAGATGATTCCGGTCGCCTGGAGCTAAACTCTAAAGAGAAAGTTCTCGCTGAAAAGAAAAGGAAAATGTTGCCAAGATTTTTTACTCCCTCCATTTCTAATATTGACATTTTTTAATATTCATCTTATTAAGAATAGTGTAAATATTATATATTTTATTAGAATTTATTATATTATTAAAGTTCTTTGAAACATGATTTAAGATTATAATTTACTTTATTATTAAAGTTTTTTTTGAATACACAACTTATAATTCTACACATTTGAATTAATTTTTTTAGTAAGATGAAGGGTCAAATAACGTTAAAAATCAACAGGATAACAATTTAAAAACTGAGTGAAGTAGGTTAATCGATCAAATCTCAAATCGGAAAAAAGAAGAAAAGAGAGAAAAAAAAGCGGAGTTGAGAAAGGCGGGAACGGATAAGATTGGAAGACCCCTCCGAACTAGGCCGCGCAAATTCGCCGCATCTCCTCCGATGGCCACCGCCGCCGCCACCTTCCTTTCCGCCGCGCCGACCCCTCGCACCCGCCTGGCAGCCAGCTTCCCCTCGTCTCGCCACCCGCCGCCCGTCTTCGCAGGCACCACCGATGCTGCGCCCCCGCCGAAAGAGGAGGAGGACGTCGGCGGCGACATTGATGCGGCCGCGACCCGCCGCGGCGGGAAGGACCGGCGCCGTGCGGTGCGCGTCGCGTGGGAGAAGCTCGTCCGGTGGTCCCGGTCCTGGCGCCGCCGCAACCGCAGCGACGTCCTGGAGACCACGCGAAAGGTGACTGACACGCAGTACTGTCTCAAATGAGGCTGCATTCTCCGCTCGTGCGCTCTCGTTTTCTCTCTCGCGGCCGGGATCTGACTGGGTGTCGCTGCCCCGATGGGACGTGCAGGTTGTGGTTCTCGGAGGAGGCTCGTTCGGGACGGCCATGGCGGCGCATGTGGCTGCCAAGAAGGCCGACCTCGAGGTGGCCATGCTGCTCCGGGACGACCTCGTCTGCCGATCCATCAACCAAAGCCATGTCAACTGGTTCGTGACCTTCGCTGTCTGGTTTCTTGTTCAGACGGCGCAACAGTCTAGGAATATAGTATTGATGTCAATTGAAACTCGTATTCTTGATCAGTAGGCCCAACACGGTATTTTATCACCAACGAGGCAATGATGATTCTGGACTGCCAGATAAACTACCCTTTTTTCATTTTGCTGTTATTGGGCATCTGTTTCGGATTGATAGCCATTTTGCTAGTGGAAACTTCATTGCCTAGTCCTAGAAATATATGATTGGACATTTTAGCTGGCATATGAGAGAGACACATCACAGTGACACTGGGTTTAAATGGACTTTGAATTCTTTGACTATATATGTAATTGTAAGCTGCAATGTGTCCATTTTCCTTGTGCACGGATGATCTGGGTGAATTTCCTATACCTGAAAATTTTGTTATATTGTAATCCATGTCCTACACTGTTTGTTTTACTATCTGTCTGTAGAAACAGAAGAGGAAACCACATTTTGCTTATGTTTTTTGATACTCTTCTACGTGGTCCTATGGAATGGCCTGTGGTGAACATTATTTGCATTGCTTCTGTCATTTTACTGCAGTAAATACTTGCCAGAACACAGATTGCCAGAAAATATTGTTGCAACAAGTAGTGCCGCTGATGCCTTAGCAGGAGCTGATTTTTGCTTCCATGCTGTTCCAGTTCAGGTATTCACATTCCCTTGCAGACCATTTGTGCTCTCTGAGGGGATTTATTCCCTCTTGACCCTGAAACTTTTTGTGGCAGTTCAGTTCATCCTTTCTTGAAAGCATTTCAAGGCATGTTGATCCAAAGTTGCCATTAATATCACTTAGCAAAGGGCTGGAACTCAATACCCTTCGGACAATGTCTAAAATTATCCCAAAAGCACTGGGAAATCCACGCCAACCGTTTATTGTACTGTCAGGACCATCTTTTGCAGTGGAACTAATGAACAAACTGCCTACAGGTTCGTGGATATTACATTGTTATGATATATACTTCTCAGTTCTTTTTATGCTAAATAATTTGTATCACTCTTGTTTCATAATTTTGTGTTTAATCTTTTGGATTTTTCCTTTCGTGAAGCACTTGGAAATCTGTTACTTTGGATTGATGACCTCTTCTTTTCAACATCGAAATTGCAGCAATGGTAGTGGCATCCAAAGACAAAATGTTGGCAAGTTCTGTTCAGCAGCTGTTGGCTTCCCCGAATTTGAGGATAAGCACATCGAGGTAAGATTGCCTAGTTTCTGAGATATCACTGAGGTCTGAGAATCCAATGACCTTTTACTTCATACGCAATGTCCATAGAACAAGATAGAGCTTTCATTGAGCATATTGACTTCACTTTCTAAAATTAACAAAGAATATAAGGAAGAAGATCTGAATGAATTTTTTCACTTTTGTTCTTACAGTACATTTTAATTTTAATGTTAGAAAAAAATATAGAAATTGTGTTACAATTAGATACAGAGGAATAATATTTATTTTCAACTTTTTGGAAATTAGAAATTGAGTGTTACTATCTGAATTCCAGAACATACTGAACTATGAATTATGAAATTTTGATTTCTCATCAGCTTTCATCTGGCGCGAACTAGTGGTCTAATACTTGCAATTATTAAATGTTATTTGAAGTTAGATACACAAAATCATAGATGGCTTTCAAACCAATATGATGGCAATTTCTGTTACATTAGAAACTTTTATCAGGCTAAATTAATCCAAACTAATGCATTATACCCCATGATTTACTGTGCTAACAAGTAGAAATATACAATTGGCAGAGTTGCCTAACTAAACCTAGAAGTCATTATATACGGCAGATTTTCATATAGACCCATATGATTCTAGACCGTCCATTTGTGCGGATCTCAAGGATTAAATTGGTCCTTTAGCTCCTAGGAGGTAAAAGCTCTCCCATAATTATTAATTACTGCAGCATTAAATTTGGAAAGTAGTTTGTTTGTTTTGGAAACTGATCATGTGACAATATTTTTGTTTATTTTCCTGCAAAAAGATCAATGGCTGAGATCAATTAGTTTATTTACCTCAAAGCCGATAGCAAATGGTCTACCTTAAAAGAACTCTTATATAATCAATGAGCTGAACCCAGACACTATACAGGAGTTCAATTGCAAGATTATGCTATGTTGACTGTAACTGTTTTTTGTGTTTATTAGAGGGACACTTTAATGTAACTTGGGATTCTTCAGTGATGTTACAGGAGTTGAAATTGCAGGTGCACTGAAGAATGTACTTGCAATTGCAGCAGGTATAGTGGAAGGTATGCATCTTGGGAATAATTGTATGGCTGCCCTAGTTGCTCAAGGTTGTTCTGAAATACGGTGGTTGGCAACAAAGGTTTGCAGTAGTTATCAGTTGTGTTTTTGTTCTTTTGAAGTCTTTCTAACTTGCAACATTTACCGGCATGCTTTTTGAAACTGAAGATGGGAGCAAAGCCAGCAACTCTTGCTGGTTTGTCTGGATCGGGGGACATCATGCTTACATGTTTTGTCAGCCTTTCTCGGAATAGAACTGTGGGACTACGTCTTGGTACAGGTGAAAAACTTGATCATATCATGAGTTCTATGAATCAGGTGCGCAAAGTTCTTTATTAATGCCAATTTCTGCACAAGATATCGCCTGTGTCTTTATTGTTTGTAACTTGGTTTCATTTTGTTTAGGTTGCTGAAGGTGTATCGACTGCTGGGGCTGTCATTGCACTGGCTCAGAAGTACAATGTCAAAATGCCGGTCTTGACAGCCGTAGCACGGATAATTGATAACGAGTTAACTCCGAAAAAGGCAGTTATGGAGTTGATGAATCTTCCTCAGGTAAACTACTCAACATAACATCTTGTCCAGTTAAAGCAAATTTTGCTTCTTCCAAATTCCAATCAGCTGGTTGATTATTATCATTTACTGTAGCAAGAGAAAGTTTGAAGCAATGATCTAGCATGAGAGCATGTTGTAAAACCAATGCGATTCTTTAAAGGAAAATCCCAAGTATATATTGCCATTTCTAAACATTGCTTACTGTCTTTTGCTACTGTGTTCCAGCACAATATTTTGATAATGAGAACAGGAATTATGGTAAACAATTTTGACTGAAACCATCCATGCAATTCAACTCAATGCTTCAGTTGAAAGAGTTTACTGAAACATTGAGGAATTTTCAGCAATTATGCTGGAAAAAGAGTTCCTGAGCTGCTATGCCAATTTTGATTCTTATTTCTGCAGCTTTCCCACTTGTCTTGTGCCATTGAATACTTCTGGTTACAGGTGGAGGAAGTCTAACATGGAGCTTTTCGTTTTTCTTTTTGGATTTGAAGCATAGTTTCGGGCCAGCCATATGAAAATACGAAGATTATACTGTAGTTTTGTAACATTCCATCCAGCCTTCAGATAGTGAATTAGTGAGGTGCTCTCTTACATTTAACTTTGTAATTCCACTGTTCAAGCTTGGTTATTGGTATACAGTCCAATTCAAGCATTTTGACATTAATTTTTTCAATATAGTCATTTCAAAGTATTTTCATTAATAAATTTATTTGCCAAGTTTTATATGACAGCAGCAGCAGCTGTAATTAAACATTCGTGCACCCCTACTGTTATGGCAGCAGCCAGCAGCAGTAGCCGTAGTTATCAAATAGTTTGTAGTTTGTTAGTAAGATTATATTAGATTGTTAGTTTATTAATTAGATAAGATTAGGTTATTAGTTTGTTAAAGTTAGTTGTTAGTGTCTATGGCTGCAAAGGCAGCTGTGGTTAGAGAGGGGGGAAAAGATAAGAAGAATATTAGGTCTCTCTTCCCATGACGTGGGTTGAGGCACCCGGCGCCGTTCCACAATAATTGGTATTCGGGGACAGTAAGGCACATCGTCCTCCATAGCCGGTGCCATCGATCCTAAGATCGCTGCTTTCTCTACCAAGCTGAATCAAATGTTGGCGTAAATCACATCTTCAACGCTCGCGACAATCCTGCGACCACCCGGCTCGATTTGCATCGCACTTCTTTCCTAAGCTGGATTTAGCCTTGGCACAGATCGCAATCATCAACACCCGGCTCGACAATCATGATGTGCGAATTGCACCTATGGAGGCAAACTTCAACAAGCAAGCTTCAACCTCATGTTATGATGGTTTGCTAGCTCCAGTGCCATAGATTATAACTATGGAGGACAACAACTATGATCTAGAGGGCAGCGGCCCTGTTATAGGGGACATCATCCCTGTTGAAGATGACAACAACCCTGTTCGAGATGACAGTGACCCTGTCTTGGAGGACATCAGCCATGTTCCAGAGAACATCAATCCGACTACGTAGGGGATGATGACCGCCCCCGTGGAGCTGTTTGGGATGCAATCCACCAAGGGGGTCAGGGAGCACATAGCTAATGCAATATAGTTGCAGTTGGCTGCACTGAAAGCCACCATTGTCGGTACCACAAGACGTGTACTACTGGCCATCTCTTCAATGTGACAACCACCATTACGACACCAATCACTATAGATAAGAGGATCCTTGCCAAGTTGATGATCAAGCAATCTATCTTTTTAACACCACTTTCCACTCTCAAAGAAGGAAATAAGTTTTTTTTTTCTTGGGAACCAGGAATGCGCTTCTTTCTTTGAGAATCAGAAGGGATGAGCCCTCTGGCACAGCTCGAGGATAAGCTGTCTTTCGCAGAGGGGAGCAGTATTATAGCAGTAGCAGCAGCTATAGTTATCAGTTAGTTTGTAGTTTGTTAGTAAGATTAGATCAGATTGTTAGTTTCTTAATTAGATAAGATCAAGTTGTTATTCTATTAAGGTTAGTTGTTCTCAACGCCTATGGCTATGCAGTTGTGGGTAGAGAAAGAGGGGAAGAAAAGAAAGAAGACTAGGTCTCTCTTCCCGTGCTGTGGACTGAGGTCACCCGGCGCCAACCCATAACACCTACCATCCCAGTTATGATTTGTACGTGCCTAGTATACATGCTTCTGCAGGATTTGTACGTGCCTAAAGTAGGGTTCGGTCTCTTAATAATTATTTCTGATTTTTGTTACTTTTTTAACATGATTTGTTTATCTGAGAAAATAGAAACTAAGATTTACTTCTCTATTTTTCAATTGTTGTCCCCATTAACTGTTTGTAAATCATACAAACCTCTATTTGTACATGGTTCAATTTCTAGCTGTTTTGTTTCCAAAGAATCTTGGTTTACAAATAGAGGGGGAGTAAATCATACAAACCTCTATTTGTACAAATACTTGTACATGCTTCAATTTCTAGTTGTTTGTAAACCATACAAACCTCTATTTGTACAAATACTTGTACATGCTTCAATTTCTAATTGTTTGTAAATCATACAAACCTCTATTTGTAAACTATACCAATACTTTAGGGAGTATTTGTATGTAAACGGAGGTTTGTATGATTTACTCCATCTATTTTTTAATTGTTGTCAACATTAACTTTTAATATCATTTTTTTATTATTGATCTTATTTAAAAAATTAGTTCAAATGTCTAAAATATATTATATTTCTCATATGAATAGTCAAAGACAACGTTAAATAAAAAATAGATGGAGTACTAGAAAAGAGAAATACGTATTAGTAAGTAAAAACGGCTTATAATTTCTTAAAAATCGGGATGTAGAGTAACTTATAATTATAATTTGGAACGAATGGGCTGTTTAACTGTAGCTTCGAGGGAAAGTATAATCAACATTGTGTGCGCACTTTTGTGGAATTGACGGGGAACATTTCCCTGTAGCAAAATTAATTAAACTTAAATCCATTTGAATTCTGAAACCCACACCATCCAAGGGCACTTCCGTCATTTCAATCTGGTTCCTCCCCTCCCCAGTTCCCGGTAAAGATGGCAACCGGTACATATCCGTCGGGGTCGGGTTTTGTTTTCTCATACCCATACTCATTTAACTATCGGGTGAAAATTTTTCCCTGTATCAATACCCACGAAGAATTTCATAGGTCTCAAGTACCCATTAAAAATACAACTATAATTATAATTAGTT
>BCLG01000077.1:190576-202846 GCA_001602295.1 Zoysia matrella
CCCCCGCTGCCACGGCGTCCAAGTCAGCAGGAGAGGAAGCCGCAGCCGCGGGAGTCTCCGGCGGGAAGCGAGGAGCAGTCCGCCGCCGCCGTGGCCTCCGTCGCGGAGCCGTTCGTGCCGCTGCCGGTGTGGGCGCTGCTGTCCGGGAAGCGCAAGAAGCGTTCAGGCTGCGGCGGCCGCGTCCCCGCCCTCCGCACCCCCGCCGCCGAGGAGGCCGGCCGCGCATGAACCTCCGCCGGAGCACCCGCCCCCAGCCTGCACCAACCACTACCACGGCCAACTTCCTACTCCAATTGGGGGTGATTTGGAACCCTGTAACTTTCTGATTTCATCGACTAGAAACATGTAGTAGCTCCCCTGATTTAGAATCGAACACATGCTGATGATGCTGTACATACGCTGCCGCTTTTGCTGATGACGAACTGGTCTGTAATTCCTTACGATCTTTGATTGTGTACTAAACAAAAAAAAGCATTATCCGTGGACACATTTGATTTTGTATGTAACGAACTGGTCTGTAATTCCAAGGTTAAAAGGGCTCAACCCACGGGCTCTTACACAGACTAAATTGATCCTTATTAAAATATAATTAAATTTAGTTCGATTTTAATTTGATGGGTCCTGTTAATATTTAATTAATTTTCTTTAACCCTTTTCCGGTTAGTTACAGACAAACAGATGGAATTGAAAGTTGTGGCTAGCAGTGGTGCGCTTGTGATTCTGTGATTGGCACCATGGCCCCCGTAGAATTCACGTTGCAGGAAAGTTTCTTTAAATTATTGTATAATTTCTGTGAAATTTTTATATTTTAAACAGGCACTCAACATGCGTGGTTAAGAATAATGTCACACATACGTGCATATCTCCCCACAGGCTAGGCATGACCAACATGGAAAATTTTGAAAACTAAAAGATATGTTTAGGTCTCCTTTGAAATAAAGAAAAATTTCTATTTCTTATTTTTTTCATATAAAATTTAATTGATTTCTATAAAATTCTTGCATCTCAAAGATTTTGCATTCAAAGGGGGTCTTAAGTGGTCCCGGAATGAGTTGGCGCTGAAAATTGACGCTAGTTTGGCAACTGGATATAACTTATTGTTTTTAAGATGAAAGAAGATTTAAGGTCTGTTTAGATCCGGTCAACTAATTGTTAGTCCGAACTAATAATTAGTCGACTAAATTATTAGTCCATTGCATGTTTGAAAGGACTAATTGTTAGTCCATACGTCAATAAAATATCTATTTTACCTCTGGCTAATTATTAGTCTATGTATGTTTGATCTATGAATAATTGTTAGATCGTTAATTGTATTTCTCGCCATGTATTTAAATATTGTACAATTTTTCTTCTATTTTCTCAAGTTTACTTTCATAATTTATTTAACACAAATATACTATAGTGTAATCAGAGCAACATATTAAATCAATTAATTAAAAAAATAATTAAAAAAATTTGGTCCATCATCAATCCAGTTAACAAAAGATGAGGCGACGATGATATATAGTTGTAAGCTTCACGACTTTTGAAATCCTCTAAAAAATATAAATTGATTTTGGTGATTGAACGAACAACTATAGGTAACGGTTGTGTTACAGGTACCATCTTGCTAATTTTACATCAACATAGTGGACTTCCTCAGTGGATGACAAGGACGATCCTAAAAAAGGAGTTGCCGGGCTTCGGAGGACCAAGGCTAAAGACTAGCTAGAGAGTCCATAAGAACGTCAGTACTATAAAGCGGGTTATGGTTATTTGTCTCCTGTCATATAAGTGTTAGAGGGTGTGAATACTCCTTAGATCCTCAGAAAACACTAAAGATAACAGAGAAAGCGAAGTCGAAGATCAGAGCTCAAGACCAGCTGAAGATTCAGTCACCGAACAGTCCGGTGAGGTCACCGAACAATCCGGTGAGCCTTGGAGGAGCCAGTCCAGAGAGAGGTGTTCTCTATAGTCGACGAGAAGAGTCACCGGACAATCCATCGGTGCAGCGACCGGACAGTCCGGTGAGCCAGAAGCTGAAGTCCAAAGAAGGTGTCTCTGTGAGTCCAAAAGTGAAAGTCACCGGGCAGTCCGGTGAAGGTATGCATTAGACACTCCGGTGTCCTATGGAGTGGACTCCAGATAGGGTGTTTACCTGTCAGAGGAGGAAAAAAGGTCACCGGATAGTCCGGTGGTCCAGTCAGCTTTATGACATCACATCCTAATGTTTGTTTCTGGGCTTGGAGCCTATTCAAACCGTGGAGAGGGTCATTTTCCTATGTGCCCTTGATTAAAGTAGCTGAAGCCAAGTTGTTAGAGCCCAAGGGACACGACTAAGAGAGCTCATTGCAAGATTGAAGATATTTGGTGCTAGTAAAAGAGTGATAGGGAGCATTCATCCACTTTTAGAGCTTGTAGGGCTTGAGAAGAGTGATCTTTGCTTACTACTCTTGGTGTGGGCAGCCTAGACCGGCTACGAGTTGGTGCTCGAGCTTTCGAGGAGATTGTGGAAGACGACACGAAGTTTGTACACGGTTCTGGGTCCTTCGCTCGAAAGGCACACCAAGAGAGAGCGCCCGAGCCTTGAAATCTTGCTCTAGCGCTTGGGTATTGTGTGTGACAACCGGGCCGTCAGTGTCTTCACTCCGGGAGTGAAGCGTATTCTTGTGAGCATCGTTTCAGGAACGACGAGAGGGGCCGAGACTCCGACGGGAGTGATCCAACGAGGATTAGAGGAAGGCGCCTACTTTTCGAGACCTAAAAAAAAAAATCACTAAGCACTCTCTATCTCATTCTCTTTACTTACCACATTTACTTACCGTTGAGTAGTGTGATAGTTGTTCTTTGATTTCTCTTGGTGGCTATCGTGCTAGTGCATACTTGTTGTTATTTACATATCACTAGCATTGTTAGGGGCCTTGGCCTACTAGACTTGTTTAGGTTTGCTTCTATTGCGAAGTCTTGTAGTTTAAGTTCGTAGCGAAATTAGTACCATAAGTCCACCGATTCAACCCTCTTCTCGGTGTCTTTGATCCTTACAAGTGGTATCACAGCTGAGTGCTCAATTTCGGGCTTCACCGCCTTGAGTAAGGATGCCGAACGGGATGGAGACCCCACGTATTCAGTGGGGACGATTATTCGTATTGGAAGGCTCGTTTGCAAGCCTACTTATAGTCAATAGATGGGAAAGCGCGGTAAGTTACTAACAATACTACGAATGAGAATGGAAGACTTGATCCCATTTTCATTAAATACAATGCTAAGGCTAAGAATGCTATGTTTGATTGCATTTCTTAAAATATTTTTTCTAGAATCAATGCATCATCCAACGCACATGAAATTTGAGTCCAATTGCAAAACAACCATGAGGGCTCCTCCGAGGCTAAGGAAGAGCGTTATTATGTTCTCAAGAAAAAATATGATTCCATCACCATGCAACCTCATAAAAAAGCTAATGATGTTTACTCTCGTTTGCATGTAGTGGTGGAAGAAATCAATGCCTTGGACTTCAAAGACAAAATTGATGATGTAGAAATCATGAAGAAGCTTTTAAGGATGTTGCCGCCGAGCTACAACTCTATCATCACGTGTCTCTTCTAAGCCAACTTGGCTACTCTCACCGTTATCATGCTAGGCAAGCTCACGACCTATGAGGGGTACATGTTGAGCAGCTCCATCGACTCTCAATTACCCAAGAATCTTGCCCTACAAGTTGATCAAGAATCACCCAATGGCAAGAACAAAAAGAAAAAGAAAGTGGAGAAATATGAGGATGAAGAGAGCGATAATGAGGACCTTACACTCTTGATGAAAAAGCTATTTCGCAAGAGAAGACCCTTATCTTTCAAGAGAAACTTCGGGTGTTTCAATTGTGGCAAGGAAGATCATTTTGCTAAAGAGTGTCCAAAGCCCAAGAAGGAGAGTAAGAAGGAAGCATCTAGTGAGAGTGATGATGAAGAACGCAAGCTTAAGAGGAAATTTAAGAAGTTCTTTGTCAAGAAAGAGAGCAAGAGCAAGAAGAATAAGAAGTCCCCGCACAGAGCTTATATTGTTGGTGAGTGGCTCACAGATGATGATTCGGACTCTTCATCTTCAAGCGAAGAAGAGCTCGCGAATATTGTCATGACTAGCTTCACCAATGAGCTACCACCATCTCCACTATGTTTGATGGCCCATAGTTGTGAGGGCTTCATTGATGAGGAAGATGATCTTGAGGAGGAGGAGGAGAACTATGATGATAAAGATGATGGACCAAGCTACAATGCACTTAAGCACTCTCATAGGGTTCTACATGAGTCCTATGAGGAGCTCAAAGCGAAGCACATAGAGCTAAGTGAGAAGCATAATGCATTGGTGCGCACCCATAAAGCTCTTGATCTTGACTTTCTGCTTAACTCTCCTAAGCATTTAAATGGATCTTATACTTCTTGTGATCTAACCCTCTCTAAGGAGAGTACAACTCTTGAGCCATCTATTTTGAAGAATACACGAAGCTCAAGGAGGAGAGAGAAGCCGTGATGGATGCATTTGAGCGGCTCACTAGAGGAAGGCAAATTCAAAAAGAGATACTAAGAACCTCATCAACAACCACAACCACAAAGGCTTAGGTTCATATCCTTACTCTATCAACATCATTGACAACTAAGATGAAATCCTCGAATGGATAGTTCTGCTCATGGCGGATGATTATTATTGTGAGAAGTATTGCCTTGATGGTCAACGCTTCAAGGATTGTTCTAAGGTGAGCGAGCCTAAGATTATGCATAACGCTAACTTTTTCATGAGGATGTGCACTACAAGCTTTTCAGGGATAAAGATAGAAAAGTAAAGGTCAAGCCTCTCAGACCGCCAAATGACAAACAGACAATCAAGAAGATATAGGTCCTCAAGATGATCGTGGACCGAGAGAGGAAGTCAAAACTCTCTTGGATTCCCAAGAAGAAGTGAATGGGCCTAGGTGGTGGACCGTGAAGCGAATTGAAGATCTTTGAAGTCCACCACATGTTGATCAAGTTACAACGCCAATCTACTCTTCAAAGAAGTTATTCTTGTACATAGTATAGTAGATTTCTTTTCTTGCAATGCATGGTAGATAGGATTCCTTCGTGGACTAGATGTTTGCACCATCATGTTCCATGTGTAAAATGATAAAAAAAAGAACAAAAACTTAGATCGGAGCCTAACCACCTTGAGATATCTATATACATGAGGAAAGAGCTTGAGAAGGTGATTTAGCTATCTCAAGGCAAAGTGGCGGGTATACGGTGAATAGGCTTGAGATGGGTCAAACTTGGCACCGAATAGGTTTATTTATGTAATATTTTTAATTTGCTTGCATCTATATGGCATGCTTTAAATTCACTGGTATTAGAATAGCTTGTTTGCGTGCATTTCATATAAAAACCACGGAGGAGGCGTGTTACTCTATGGAGAAAGTAACTATATTGTCTATATAGATTCACATACTCCACAAAGAGTAACCAAACCAACATTGTGTGCTTTATGCCCATTGAACCATGTGCTTAACGGTCTCTAACATCCATTTACATGGATCGTGATCTAAAGGTTCATACATTCTCTTTGTGAACCCTTCTTCTCGCTTTGGTGTTTATCGTTCGATCTTAATTGTGTTTGTAAAAATGTTAAACTCTTCGTGAGTTATCTATTTGTAAAGGAGTGTTTGAGAGTTCCCTTTGTAGACAAGTGTAGTGTTTATTTGGTTCTTTAGTGAGAACACCTAAAGTTTAGAAAGAAATTTCTTGATTCTACAATTCCTTGGGGTCACCGGATATTCCGGCACCTTCACCGGACCTTTCGCTGACTATATCTTTGCATCAGTCACTTCTGCAGAATTGGACAGACACCGAACAATCCGACGGTATCACCGGATAGTCCGGTGACTGGAAGAGGAAGCGGGTGCCTCTCTGGAATTGGAATTATTTAGACACCGGACAGTTCAGACTTTTGTAGTCACCGGGCAAACATCTAGGACCGGACAGTCCGGTGATCTTCCTTGACGGTGAAATCTCGGCCATCCGTTATTTTCCGTTGCATCTCGGCCGTTAATTTGTTAAAGACCTAATCGCACGTGCTCCGAATCATCTGTTTCAAAAATCGTGCGTTCCTTCCCCGCCGAACCTGTCGCCGTCGTGACATCATGGTCCGCTCGCCGCTGCCCTCGCACCTCCGGCCGCTGCGCTCAGCAGCCTCACCGTCATGCCTGCGCCCCACGCTGCCCTGCTCCACTCTGCCACGCGCGCGCACTACTCGCCCTGCCTAAGCCCTAGCATCGCCATCGCCCTAGCTCGCGCCACTGCGCCGTACAGCTCGCCACCGCCTGTGCTGTACTCCACGCCAACGAGCCTCGCCATCAGTGCTTCGGCCCTTCTCGCACCTCCTTGTCGAGTGTCTTTCTTGCCATCACACGAGTTCTTTTTCGACGAGTTCTTCGACGAATTTCGGCACTTCCTCTGCGGGGTATTAAGGTCTAACTCTTACATTTCATCGGAAATGCCCCGCATGCCTTGTTTGTTAATTAATTGTGAAAATTGGTTTAAATTGCTTAAAGGTTTCACTTTTTATTGCCAATTGACGTGATTAATTGACAATTCTCGTACTTAGTGCCATATTGAGGTCATTGCTTGCATAATTTTAGTATGGCATTGAGTCTCCTGTCTCTAGTGTCACAATTTGGATACTTTGCCATATTATGAATTGTGGCATTAGTCTGTCGATATCGCCGTTGCTCTTATTTGCTTTATTTGATCGGTGATATGTCCTTGATTTCACCGCTAGGACTTCTTTTAGAGTCGCTCACCTTTTTGTGCTTACAACCTATATTCCTATGTGGTGCAGTGACGGTTGGACAAAGGATCAAGACAGTGTCAGCGGCAGGCCAGAACTCTCTGTCAGTACAGTGTTTTCTCTTGGACGGGTTAAGAGCGAATCTTTTAATCCTATCTTGCAGTGTCGGCTAGTTAGAGTTTCTTATAGTTGATCTCTCAGAGACCAAGTTCAGAGGAGAAGGGAAAGGGCAAAGCCGTAGAGCCTGAGAAGAAGAAGCAAAGGACAGGTGACTCTGAGTGGAACAGAGCACTAGTTGCAGCAGATGTTGACGTTCCTCCATCTAGGAGGGTAGGTGCTTTGAGGATTGGTGCAGCTGAGTCCTAGGGGGAGTTGAGGAGGTCGACCTGACAGAGAGTGGCGACCTCTCCTTTGGTTGCAGAGGCGCAGCCGCGAAAAACTCTTGCCGGTAGGCCGTCGAGAACAGCGGAGGGAGAGACAGTCCAGAGGAGCTCACAGCAGAGGACACAGAGGTGTCTACATCGGAGGACTGGTGTGTGCGAGGTTTGCACTTCTAGAGTCGAGCGAGCTCGTCGGGCCATGGGCAAGATCGCTGAGGTGGAGGTAGACTTGTTGAAGTTGAAGGGCCCGACCATTAAGGCCAAAAGGAGAGTGAATTTCACTACCTGGGTCCCTGCTGGGAGACATGCGGATGCTGGACTGTTTTGGACAGTACTTCAGCAAAGGATCTTCGAGGCCTACAGGAGGCAGCTTGCCACTAAGGGCAAGAGCTCATGTTTGTACCTCACAGGCACTGTTCTTTAGAGGCACTGAGCAGAGGAGCTGGGTTGACATGGAGAAGCACATCTTATATCTTTCAGGATTGTCAGATTTGGTCACCCAGCCCTTGAAGTACAGTGAGGAGGTAGTACTGGAGTTCTATGCCTCCTTGTGAATCTCTTCGGATCGCTTGTATTTTTGGTTCATGTATAGAGGGGAGCCACACCGCTTTGAGAGGTTCGATGTCTTGACAGCGCTTGATTTCATATCTTCTGAGACACGGATCCACACTCTGGCTCATCTGCATTTTTCACAGCCATTCAGACCTTTTGGAGGGATGGAGCGAAGTGATGAGAGACTGAGTATTGCTTTCCTGCCAACTCATGGGGAGCATTACTCGAGGCACCCTCTGCGCTTGACACACGAGGCTCGTGTTCTTCGAGGGTTGCTTGGGAGGTCGATAGCACCTCGTGTTGGCTACAGGGAGAGAGTGATCATTCTACATCAGTGGTTGCTGTGTTTTCTGCTCAGACATGAGACTTTTGATTTGACAGATCTGCTGTTAGCTCAGATAGAGCATGTGATATATGAGGAGATTGGAGCACGCCAGTTACCTTTTACCCCCTACATCTGCCTGATGCTGAGGAGAGGGAGAGTGATGACTGAGGAGTATGCAGCATTGCCAAAGATCACCACTCTTTTCAATCCTACCGAGCCATCCGACTCCAGTATTCTATGGGTTTCTGCTTCTCAGAGCACCCTTGGAGGTGAAGACACCACAGCCCCGAAGGATGTCGATACTGAGGCTCCGGAGGGAGCATAGCCGGGTGCTGGGAGCACAGAGGCTCCAGGTCAGGCCGAGACTCCTACCTCTCGTGCCACACTTGACCCTGCTCTTGCTGCTAGATTGGATGCTATTCAGGCAGAGCAGAAGGAGCAGAGGAGGTTCAGAGAGGAGCAATTTGAGCTTATGCGACGAGAGGGCCGAGTTCGAGGAGAGAATCCGACTCGAGCGCCTCCACATTAAGGAGCGGCTGCGGATAGAGAGAGAGCTCGCAGAGAGGAGACGGTAGGACAGAGAGTTTCATGAGAGGTCACAGCACACTCAATTGGAGATGGCAGCGGCTATTTTTTATATATCTGCCGGATTTGAAGCTATAACATCATATCTCCAGGGGACTGGTATGCCATCTCTTACAACGTTTCTGACGACTACACTGCCAGGTCCCCTGCCTTCACAGCTCCAGCCTACTGCACCTCAGCCTCAGTACTCTTCAGTGCCAACATTCACATCTGAGTTGTAGAGTGAGAGCCAGCAGCAACAACAGTCCACGTTCACCATATTGCTCTCAACCCCGCTTTCACCTTTTGTACTTTTTGTGGCAGCCAATATAGTCACGACTACTGGAGGGGTCAGTGTTCCTGTCACATCTTCTCAGTTCTCTCCAGTTTTCTCGTACTTCATGTCGGTTGCATTTGCTTTTGCCGAGCCAAGAGTGTCAGTACCAACATTGGAGTCAGAGACAGCAGTTGGTAGTTCTCTGCTTGCTCCGAGAGTTCTATCCTTTGAGGCTAATACTGCTGAGTCAGCGTTGACAGAGTCACCGCCAGAGTCTTCATAGTCAGAGCCTGCTGCCTCCACAGCCGAGCAGCCCAGAGCGTCAAATGCAGATGCAGATATCCTGTTCGAGGCCGGATATTCTCTAGAGGAGGCAGCTCAGGCCCTTGCCAGTGCAGATCAGCCAGCTTCAGTTGAGGGCAAGGAGCCATCCCCGACGTCTTCCTTCGGCCTGAGTGCTTTTGATGATGTCGAGCAGCCAGAAGGAGACCAGTCAGCAGCAGCAGCTCAGCCAGCAGAGGAGCAGCATCCGACTGTCGCTGCACCCACTTCCTCAGTCGCGCAGGATTAGATCTTCTGTAGGAGTTGGGTGAGAGACTTGAGGTGTACTGTTATGAATGCTAGATGTCTAAGGGGGAGGCCGTGAATGTGTAGATAGGGCGTCTGGATTTTATTTAGCGGATTTCATCGGCTCTTTGTGATATTTTGATTAGCTTGTTTTCTATTCGACTCTTTTGGCTCATTGAGATGCACTTGGTTTTTGGTCTAACCCCGTGGCTTCTGTGTGTATAGCTCCTAGTGCTTTATCGGTTTTGTAGGTTCCCTGTGCATGTGCGCTCTCGTCTCATTCTCTATCGTGCAGTTTCTTTGTCGAACCCACGTTCTCCCTCTGTATTTGCTTCATCGGTGCGATCTATTTTGGATGATTAGATGACAAAGGGGGAGAGAGAGCTACCAAACAGGTGGAGAACTGGAGGAGAGCGATATTTCCTTCCCACGACAAAGGAGAAGAACTTTTGTAAAATTTTTCTGAGAAGTCATCAAAGTAAGGGGGTAAGTGTTTTTTCGAGATGTATTTTATTCTCTATCTTCTTTCATATCGTTTGGACTGTTTGGGAGTACTATGGTTGTCATTAATCACCAAAAATGGAGAAATTGTAAGCTTCATGACCATTGAAGTCTCCTAAAAAGTATGAATTGATTTTGGTGATTGAATAAACAACCATAGGAACGGTTGTGTTGCAGATACCATTCCGCTAATTCTACATCAACATGGTAGGCTTTTTCGGTAGATGACAAGAATGATCCTTAGAAGAGGAGTTGTCGGGCTTCGGAGGATCAAAGCTAAGGACTAGATAGAGAGTCTATAGGAACACCGATACTATAAAGGGGGTAAGTTCATTTTTCTCCTGTCATACAAGTATTAAAGGGTGTGAATGCTCTTTAGATCCTCAAAAAGCACTAAAGATAGTAGAGAAAGCGAAGTCGAAGATCAGAGCTCAAGACCAGCTGAAGATTCAGTCACCAGACAGTCTGATGAGGTCACCAGACAGTCCGATGAGCTCTGGAGGAGCCAGTTCAGAGAGAGGTGCTCTCTGTAGTCGAAGAGTCACCGGACAGTCCGTCGGTGCAGTGACCGGACAGTCCGGTGAGCCAGAAGCCGAAGTCCAGAGAAGGTGTCTCTATGAGTCCAAAAGTGAAAGTCACCGGACAGTCTGGTAAAGATATGCACCGGACAATCCGGTGTCCTATGGAGTGGACTCCAGAGAGGGTGTTTCCTGGCAGAGGAGAAAGAAGGGTCACCGAACAGTTTGGTGGTCCAGTCACTGGACAGTCCAATGATGACATAAAGCAGTCAGTTTTATAACATCACGTCTCAACAGTTGTTTCTGGGCTTGGAGCCTATTTAAACCGTGGAGGGGGCGTTTCCCTGTGTGATCAAAATTACTGAAGCCAAGTTGTGAGAGTTCAAGAGACACCACCAAGAGAGCTCATTGTAAGATTGGAGATCTTTGGTGCTAAGTAAGAGAGTGATAAGGAGCATCCATCCCCTTCTAGAGCTTGTAGGGCTTGAGAGGAGTGATCTTTGCCTATTACTCTTGGTGTGGGCAGTCTAGACCGGTTAGGAGTCGGTGCTCGAGCTTCTGAAGAGATTGTGAAAGACGACGTCAAGTTTGTATCCGGTTCCAGGTCCCCCTCAAAAGGGACACCAAGAGGGCCCGAGCCTTAGAGGCTTGTTCTAGCACTTAAATATTGTGTGTGACAGCCGAGCCGCCGGTGTCTTCATTCTGGGAGTGAAGCTACCATTGTGAGCATCGTTCCGTGAACGACGAGAGGGACCGGGACTCCAATGGGAGTGGTCTAACGAGGATTAGGAGAAGACGCTTACCTTCCGAGACCTCGGGAAAAAATCACTAAGCACTCTCTATCTCACTCTCTTTACTTATCACATTTACTTACCGTTGAGTAGTGTGATAGGTTGTTCTTTGATTTCTCTTGGTGGCTATCGTGCTAGTGCTTGCTTGTTGTTATTTACATATCACTAGCATTGTTAGGGGTCTTGGCCTACTAAACTTGTTTAGGTTTGCTTTCGTTGCGATCAAGTCTTGTAGTTTAATTTCGTAACGAAATTAGTGCTATAAGTCCATTGATTGAACTCCCTTTCTTGGTGTCCTTGATCCTTACAATAGATAATGCTTCATGTTTTCAATTCTGATCTCATAGTTTCGTTGTTTCTGAGTTAGTTTCTGAAAATAAAAATCAAGTGTATTTTACCTTTTTTATTGTATCCATAAATTGTTAGTTACAATTAGTCCCTATTAGTCCTCTGGATCGACTAATTAGAAAACAATTAGTCTGTGAATGGACTAAAAACTAGTCTCTCTATTAGTCTACCCGTTTGGAGAAAATTGACTAATTTTTTGTCGGCAAACAATTAGTCGGCCGGATCCAAACAGACCCTTATATTAATTCATAGATGAGTACATTCTCAAATTACAAGCAAATTGAATTATAAAGCTAATATATCTAAGTATATTCAGATACTGCTTTGCATCTTCAATGTACCCATACATTAAGTAGTTTCAAATCTCAATTACAAATATGCATGAAGATTCATGTAAATAGCCAGTGGCGGAGCGTGACCCGGTATTAAGGGGGGGCCAGGAAAACTTGGTGCTGCTAACTATACTAAGTTTACAAGTGAAATAATTTTCTAGAAATTGCAATATAACCATCAACTCATGTAGAATTCCTAGGAGATCAAACTGGTATGGGTAACAAAAGATTTGGGTAGCACTAACAAAGGATAAGTCAGCTTTGAGCGTGCTGGACAATAGTGAACTAGGGAAGGACACTCTAATTACTTCACAAAATTATGCAAACCG
>BCLG01000077.1:202856-224855 GCA_001602295.1 Zoysia matrella
ATTGGTCTCCATGACCCTCCGCCCCTGTAAATAGCCTAAGAACATATGATTAAAGAGTGACGATCAACATTTTTGTAGGTGAAATTGAAATTCGATGTAACTTTGCAACTCCACCCCCCCCCCCCCTATCTTTAACCGATGTTTTATGTGGTTCTCTATTCTCTTATTTGGAGTATATAGAATAAAAATTGCTCCAACCGATGCTATCTCATTCTCTATCACTGAAAAATTCTTCGAATGCTCCTGTTGGCTCTCTATTTTTAGAGAATCTTTTTTGTTCTGTATCCAACAATCTTTATCATAGCTACATGGCTGATATCTGGGTCCTACTATTTAGGCCCTGTTTAGTTCCCTTTACAAGATACGTATCGGTCAAAATAATTGATAATTTCACTAAACACCTTGCTTATTTCTCGCTTATTTTCGTTTTTGCTAGCCGTAATTTTAAAGATTTGAACTATAAAAAGCGAAAAGCGAGAAAATCTTTGCTTAGATTATAATTTGTGTGGCTGAGAGAATTGTTTTCAAACAGGATCTTAGAGAACTATTTTGAGAATTCGGTTGGAGTTCAATAATAAATAGAGAAGAAAACCTTAACTGTTCAACTCCCTATTTGAAGAAATAGAGAAGAAAATTTGATGAATCTGTTGGAGACGCTATAAGAGTCAAATTAACCGCTCCTTCATCACACAGGCATCATGATGCAAATATTTGTTCCGTAATTCCGCGTCGCCCGTGGTCCTGTTGCCTGTGGGCGTGTGGCCGGTGCAGTACCGGCGACGACGTCACCTTATCCATCGCAGCGCAAAATATCCTTCAACTTGGGTCAAGACGGAAACCACGGGCACACCCAGGAAACCGCATCGTCAAGCCGCCGCCGCTTTCTCGTGGTTTGTCTGGCAGGCCATGACAGTGTCCGCCTACATCGTGACGGCCGCCGCGGACCTCACCGGCAGTCATGCGAGTCCTACTACAGTACCTATCCTTTTCTTTTTGCTTTTAGGCTGTTCAGCGGCTGCCATCACGCATCCTGCGGACGGCGCCGTCGGATGGTCTGCTTCTGTGATGGGTTCCGTTCATTCACTTGTTGCGGTGCCAACAAGGTTTCATTTAACCATTGAACGCGGCAATTGTTGACCACCGCTTTGATGAAAAACAAGTGAAAAATTGATATAAATTTAAAAATTAAAATTTGAAAGAAATTTAATTGAAATGATATAAGTAAACGTTCATCTTTTTGGTTTTACCGACCAATTTAAGAGTTGGTTTTATCGGTTTTAATTTTTCAAATTTAAAATCAAAAAGTTTTTTTTTTGGCTTACCAACCATTCGACCAGTTTGACCCTTTTTTTGAAATTTCATTATTTTTCATTTTTTTATTTTTGAACTAGAGCTAACCTACCGATCAACAAAAACTGTGAAAATTGATTGGTTTTCAAGCATTTTATATCCCTAGCCATGAATAAAAACCCATTTGAGAGAGCTTATCTAAGAGTGATTCTCTAGTGAAAAATAATCCTATAAGCTGAAAGTGATCCCATTTGAGACTTAAGAAAAAACTCGAATCAAGATGTAAAATAACTTCAACAAAATTAAAAAAACTCATCAGAGAATCACTTTACATAATCAGAATTGTTTCTCCTAAAAGCAACATTTAACGTAGCCTTTCTAACTGAGAATCAACTCTACGTAGCTCTTAACAAATAGAGCCTAAATAAAACTTTTCGTAGCAACACATCGTGCTTGTTACCGTGCCTTGAATACTAAGCCCAAGAAAATGTATACATCCATTTAATAACTCTAATATGCAGAATGAAGTTTAGTGTCTGTTTCATTTTGAAACATATTTGGGGAAAAAAAAAAGATGCACACTTCATGAACGACAAGTTCACTACTACGCTGCAAGGAAAATATCATAATTCACACAAGTACAGAACAAACATTCTAAATTTATATTTTTCATTCAAAGCTGTTGTCATCAAACTAGCATAGAGCGAGCCCGTCATCATCTGCAGCTTCCACAATCCCATAATGTAACATGGGTATAGTACAATATAATATAACACCTAGACGAACAGCTCACGTCCTCAACCTTACCTAATCTCCCTTGAGACCATCTATCCTTAGCATCACAAGCTCCTTTAGTGTTAAAACTCACTAACGAATAGAATGAATATCCATGAACGCACAGGTTACAACAACACGGCTGGTCGACAGAAAAGATTGAGACTGTTCAAGCACCGTTCATTCCTCCTCCCTCCTTATTCGAAGGAGGAAACACGCTTGATGCACACCTTTTCTTGCACAAGCAACCACGAGACGAACAGTTCAAGCTCAAGGG
This sequence comes from Zoysia matrella, assembly GCA_001602295.1. Lineage (NCBI taxonomy): Eukaryota > Viridiplantae > Streptophyta > Magnoliopsida > Poales > Poaceae > Zoysia > Zoysia matrella. The sequence continues at coordinate 205,198 of BCLG01000077.1, forward strand.
CTCATTGTCGATGCTACACTACGATGGATTGATGGGTGGAAAAATAGCTTCGCTACTGGCTCGGTTTTGCACGCTTCATGCCACCGTTGCTGAAAGGAGAGACACTTCCAGGATGAGGACTCTCCTCTCTGAGAGTCGAGTTCAACATAGCCAGTTCCCGAAGTTGCTGCCTTTTGTAGAAATCTTGTGATTCATCCTATGTAATAGGAAAACAAGAAATGAGTTTTGAAAATAAGGAGAATCTAGAATTTAGAAGCCAGTGCTAACTACATGAAATTTCTAAAGAAGTAAAAAGAAGAGTAAATACGTTAAAGAAAAAACAACCTTTCTGATGCATTGTTTGAAAGCAACTAAATTACTATTCTGAAGAGCAATTAGCAAATAGCCCACTTTTGTCTTTCTAAAACTTTGATGCCCACTAAAGTGTGGAGCTTTACAAATTTTCCCACATTATAAGGTTGATCCCCAATAATTAGTACAACTTTGAATATCCCACTTGTTCTTAAAGATCGGTACTAAGGGCCCTTTTGGTAGAGCTTCCAGCTCTTGATTCTCAGGCAAAATCAGAGAAGCTCTGTCAAACGTTGTTTTTCAGGAGAAGTAATCCTTGTCTGATTCTGTGAAGTGATTCTTTGAAATGAACTAAGGGGGTGAGAGCTGAAAAAAATAGCTTCTCTTGATTCTGTGAAGTGATTCCCTGTCTTGATTTTAAGAGTTTATCCTAGAAAATCAAATAAAATCACTTTCAGCCACAGAATCACTTCACCGGAGAATCATGAGTGAATCTAAAGAATCAGGAGCTGGGAGCTCTACCAAAGGGGCCCTAAAATACTCCGCCTCCACTTGTCAAGCATCTTATTTGATCGGAAGATAAGGTTGAACAACTTAGTGAGTATATACCACTGGCTTCAGCAGAAGCCACTTGAAGAGTACAGAGAGAGAAAAAAAAAACTAACCACAGGTTTAAGCAGTTCTTCCATAATTTCTTGTGCCTGTCTCAGTCTTGTATCAATAATATTGGCCGGTAACTCTGCCTCGATCAAGACATGCAGTGGCTCATTTAGATGTTCATAACCAGGTTTTCCTTTAAGCTTCTCTTCCTAACAAATGAAAAAAATGGTTAGCTGCTTATTCATGGGCAATTATAAAGGGAAAAGTGGAGAAATAGGACTACAGGGTGGAATACATCATAATTCTATTAAGATGATCAAATGACCCTTAAGTTAAAAGTGGAGGCAAGACCAGCATTCCAAATGAAGAAAAGAATACTTATTTATGACCATTAGCCATGGCAAGCCCAAAAACAAATTTACAACAAATAATTAACCACATGCAGACATACGAAACCAGATTTACTAACCACTGGTAATGAGTACAACGGCAAATATAAATCCACAATATTTCAACTTTTTTAATAACATGAACAAAGAACAAGATCAAATGTTATGTTGTATACAGGAATAGATGTTCAAGTGATGGAAAAGTAAAAGATACTTCCTCCATTTCATTTTACATGACATTCTAGTCATAGGCAAGTAGATTAAGGAAGCAAGCACTTTAATTATTATGTCAGTACCATTGCTCTCTACCCCTAGCAAGCCTCTCCAAGCGAGCCACTCCCACCTCTCAAAATGAAAAAAGCAAGCAGCTAGCAGGCCTATATCTCTGCATTTCATTTCAGAAAGACTAAATTGAGAATGCCATGTAAATAGAGAACATTTTCCAGTGCTAGAATATCATGTAAATAGGAATGGAGGGAGTAAATAGATTAGCCTTATTGAATAGGTTGCTCCATTATATTTGTCAGATACTCACAATACTGGTGCATCTTGTAAGGATAGGCAGAACAGATAAGCCTTATTGAAAGATAAGTGAGCATGCCTCTAGTTAAGTTGGTTAGTTGGTTCTAGTAGCACTCCTCAGGTTCTGGGTTGGACGCCCTATGGTAGCAAATTTCACCTGGGGTTAAACAAAAAATCTGCTAGTCTGTCCCACACCAACATTAGCACAGATTAAAGGTCCAAAGTCGTTGGCCGTTACAACACCGGTTTTCTCGAACCGTGAGGTCTTCTTCTTAATGCAATGCCCGGGGCCGTCTTAACCCCCGCAAGTCGAATTTTTTTATTGAATCGATAAGCCAAATGAAGCTTGGAGGAAGCAATGAAATGAGTCGTGAGACAATCTGATGGGACTAAACAGTAGTACACTTATTTTACGAGTCAAAACCAAAAAAAAAGTAGTCCTATTTTCTTTTTACCTTATCGTCATGACAAAGCTGGTTCACAGCGAATTAGGCGAACGAAGCCGACAAGAGGCGCGCGAGAAGAAGGCCAATTTGACCAATCAGGTTGAAGATCAATTGAACATGGTTGAAGAACGATGACAAGCGACAAGAAGATTCAAGGAAAGAAGATGACGGCAGCAAAGAAAATTTTCTAGGTCTGCATATGACTGCTACATACAGTAGATCAATTAGGAAGAGAGAAGGAACCCTGCCCTAATTAGTGGCTCTGTATACTACGTTATGAATAGCACTTGTATTTATTATGGAGACACTAGGCCCAAATATATGAAGGTGCAGGTGTGAGGATATATGCATAAACCCCTTGTACAATGGGGAAAATACAAAACACATACATCGAACAGCTAGTTCCAAAAGTATAAGTTTTCCGAAATAATTTTTCTGTAATTTAAGCGCCATGATTCATCAGAGTGTTCTTTCTAAGAGCCTCCTACATGTGAGGATGGAGACATTGAGCAGGCTCCTAAGTCATCCTGCCCCAAATAACAGCACCAAAATACAGCAAATTGATCACCAAGGAGGCATGAATCTGTTCTTGATGGTATGAGATCCATTTTGCCTAACTTAAAGCAGTGATGGTTGTTTTCCCTTTTACTGTTTTATGTTCAGGTTAAACAAGATTTGGAAGACCATGAATACTAAGGTTCAAACCATTGCAAAGATGGCACAAAATGTTCAACAAAATCAGAATTACTAGTTAGGCGAGAGGACTATAGTTGTGCATAGTTGGTAGAATTCTGTAAGACTGACAACATCAAATTTTTTAAAAAAAAGAGAAGTACTTTGAGATAACTGCCTAAAAAACATTACTAAATCTTTAAATGCACACACTTCCGAGACATCGCATTGTTACCTTATCTGTATCTTTGACTGAACCCTTTCCTCTAATAAAAACACGGCAACCAGTTGATGCTTCAACCCTCTTTAGTGAATTACCTCTTGGCCCAAGGATGCGCCCCACAAAATTGAACTGTGGTAAATTGAAAACAGAAATTTGTAAGAATTGAAACATTATTCAGTGCTGAAGGATAAATTTAACAGGTTGTGGGCGGTATACATTAGGGTAAGAGTCAACAGGAACTTCCAAGCGTATGATCTTCTTGACAATATAAGATCCAGGACTTGGAGGTGCTCCTTGCCAATCCATACTTGTTCCAGGAGGAGGGAAGCCCATTCTCTGTTACATAATAGAAAAGGGGAAACTCATTATTGGTTCAGACATGAGACCCTTAAGCCTGAAGTATCTTCACTTCAGAATAGGATAACAATGATAGAGCATCAGAGCCTCATGATTTCATCTGTGCCACAAAGCAGAACGTTTAACGTTTGGAAGCATGAAAATATACATAAGAAAACAGGTTTTAAAATGATCAAAACCTCTTGATTTCATCTGTGCCTACCTCTTGATGCATACCATTCCAAGGACCAAAACCATTGCCATGAATATTGGGCCGGACAATTGGTGAAGACATAGGACTGGGACTTCTAAATCGACGCCTGTCAAAATCACTGAATCCATGGTCATGGACCATGTTTGACACCCGCATGATTTCTAAATAACACAAAGGATGGAGAAAAAGGGATTAGAGTTACTCCACAGAATGACCTTTTCTTTTCATGGGTGGGTTTCTATATTTTGCAAAGGATTAGCCATATTCATGCCACTGTTTTTTAAATAAGAGCCATGTTCATGATGTAGTGCTATATGAAACATATATATAAGAAAGGAGTGAAAATTAGTATGCTGTGATGGGAATGCATACTTTAGCATAGACTATTCCTTGATTTTTATTGTGATCGACTTTGTAAGGAAAGTTGTGCACACAAGAGAAAATGGGAATCCAATACAAGGAAAAAAAAAGATAATAATATTCATGTCATTAATATCTAAAACAAATGGATTGCACCTTTTTTAGATGTAGCACTCTATGAATTTACTAATCAACTATTTTTTGTAAAATATAAATGAAGCCCAGCTAGAGCCAAAAAATTCATTATATGTTGGTCCTTACTTCCAAAGCCAGCTATTTAGTTCCTTCTGAGAATGATAGCCGGTACAGAATTGTAAAAGACTGCAAAGTAAAAAAGTCACTCTCCTTTTCAGAAAAATGATCAACTTTGAAAGGTTTATTTGCCTACACATTTTGTATGGTTGGCAATATAACTAACAGCTATTCAACCTGCTAACTTAGGACATGCTTGGGAAAAGAAAAGAAAAGTAACAAGTTTTCATATATGATAAAAGGATATATTCAGTGTTTGTGGATAATTCCTTAATTCTCCAGCGCATATATATTAGTATGTCGCATTTTTGTTAATGCTAACTATACAAGACAGTCAAATCCCAGTGTGCTACAAAGCTCCATCGCATACACACACCACCTTAACATAGCAAATGCAGATGATGGTGATGCAATGAACAAATGATGTCATTCTTCCATAATATATTGTTTGTCTCAGAAACATCAGCTAGATCAGTTAGATTGGCAGTTCATTCCAGATGCATATTTGTGGCAAATCCAATGGCCCTCACACCTAAACCCCCAATGGAAATCCCCAAAACTGTGCAGCAAGAGTCAGTAAGGTTGCCCCATACCAATACAAAATTAGTAATCATGTCGTCAACAGGGAAAGTATTGCGAGACAAATCGAGAGCCATTTTCCAAGCAGCCGACTCTATCCAAATACCAAACTTACTATACTCTCCCCCAGCACAAAAGCTACAGAAAAATCAGGAGATTTTAGAGCATTGCAGGAATGAGATTCCCAATCCCACTTTCAAATAAACGACTTCTGGTATTCAGTAGGCAAATAAATCCTAACTAATCTGCAAGAAACAACAGTATGCAGCGGGCGGGATCAAAAGATCTCACCTTGGTTGAGCAGCCGGCTGCATATCGGCAGCACCTGCATGAACGGCCCCAGCTTCTGGTGCTCGGCGAGGAGCTCCGCCAAGTACTGGCTGCGAATAAAAAGCCAAGAAAGAACCGCGCCATCAGCACCAATCAATCGCGAGGGAGAACAAGGAGCAATCTTCGGATCAAGAACTAGTAAGAAGCGATTGGAAAGGCGTTCGGAATCAGTACCTGTCAGCATCGGGGTTGCTCCTAATCTGGGGGGAGAGGGTTCTTGCGGGGGAGAAGCCCTGGCCGTAGAGCCCTGACATGGTGGCGGCCACAGGGGAAGAGCAAGAGCTGGGAGAGATTTTTTTCCCTTCTAGAGGAAGGAAGCGGCGGATGCCAGAGTGTGACAGAGAGGGGAGAGAGGGACCCAGAGTAGCACAGTATGGGGCGTGAGGTGGTAGAAAGGTTTTTGCTACTTTAGGTTGCAGCCTGCATAAAGACAGCCTGCTCAGGTAGGAAAAAAGTGTTCTTGCCTTTCTTTTTACCTGAAAATTTATGAATTTATAGTAAAACTATAAAATTTTAATATTGTTGTAGTTACATAATATTAATATCCAAGTGATCATTTCTCCACTCCTATGATAGAACTATTCATTTTGAGATAGAAACTAAAAATGTTGTCTATAAGTCACTTCCACCTCACTCTTGCCTATGCTTTTTAAAACAACCATGTTGATATATCTACTTAGGAATTGACAAAATATCAAAGTCACTAAATATGTTATCGATTGGCACAAACATTGAAAATAATAATCACTAGTAAATACTACATCATATTGAGTTAATTTATCTAGTAAGTGTACTAGTACTAATGAGTTTAATTTGCCGCCTAACTTACATATTATTCAAAGTTCTATTTTCATACATAGCTGTATATGTGGCTCATATATTGCTATAGGTATAAAAAATACAAATAAGAGTTTAGTATTGTATTGCTGTGTTATCTAAGGCGTTTCATGTACTGGCTGGAGAGTTAAAAGCTAGGAGAAAAAAATATAAGAGCTAAGTATTTATCAATTATGATTTTGTTATTTTGGCTAATAAAGTCTTCTTTGAAAATATCACATTCCATGGGAGGCCTCAAATAGGGTTAAATCTTTTTTCCCATCCTTTTTCCCACTCGTTGAGAATGATAATACTTTCAACTAAGGATGCAAGTTTTCGGTATTGGTCAGTGGGTAGGTTCAAAACTTTAAAATAAACTAACTTCCACTCCACCTTGTATTGTTAGTGGGATAAAATGAAGTGGAGCTTTAAGCACAAATAGCTTTTCGGTACCCACTTGTATTATTATTGTCTGAGGGAGCAAATTAGCTTTGTCTCTTATCTGCTTTTTCTTAGGTTACCATTATTATTTTTTATTATCATTTGCATATGATTATTTATGCACTCATAATAGTAGATTGTTTATAGATCTTTGTGTATGTTGGACCTAGTTTTTATAGTGATAAAAAATGAATAATTTTGAAAACATATATCAATGCATTTTGGACTATTTTTTTCATTATGAAAGTGACAAGCAATTTTTCATTATTTTTTCTACTCTTTACAAACTTTTTTTTTCTATACACAGTAAAATGTCCTATACAAAAATGAGTTAAATTATGTGCACATGAAAAATACACCAGAGTTATTTTTTTTTATAAATCTGACGGATGAAATCTCTTCACAAACACCCTTTTCAAATCTAACAGATTATCTCTTCCGGATCTCTCAAAATTTGGACCCACACCAATCATTGTTAATTAACAAAACATAACTATCCGAAACAAATATACGAGATCTAAGAAAAATTGTTAGAAAACAAAACAAATTTATTTTAATATTAATATATTATTTTTTAAGTTAATATTTTTCTTTAGACCATAGTAGTAGCATGGACATTAGGACTACTAATCAACAATGTGATAATTTCTAGAAATGAGTATATTTTTAGGTTTTGTTGACTACGACTTTAATTAACAATTTTGATAAATTTAATAAAATTTAATAATATAAATTATTTATATTATGAAAATATTTTTTTAATAAATTTAAAAGTATAAATACTAGGTTTTTAAATTTAATCGAATTTATAAAAATCATTGGTCAAAATGTCGGTCAATAAAAATAGAAATAAATTTCTATTGGATTGAAGGTATTATTTCTTTTTGCTTCCTTTTTGCAAAAAGATCCGCTTAGCAGAAATAAAGCTTCAGAAATTTCCGCACTCCGCGCGGTGCGCTCATGTTCGGTTTGGTGACACTGACGCGCATGGCCCGCAGAAGCGGGACAAGCACCGCCACTCCATTCCCTGCTCTTTCTCGTGTCGAGCTTTCGCCCGGACTCCCTCTCGCGCCGCCATCTCCACCGCGAAACCCGGGCCAGTCCCTGCCACGATTGCGTGTGCCTTGCTAGCAGTAAGCGCGGCGCCTGTCCCGCTCGCCTCCGCCTACCAGCTTGCTCCGCGCGCCGCCCTTCTTCGCGATCTGCGGCTTGCTTCGGGACCTCGAGCGGCTAGGGTTGGGCTTTGGGGACCTTTGAGGCCAGGCGGCATGACGACGTTGGGAGCCAAGCGCGCCGCCACCTCCGACCTCGCTACCCCCGACGTACGCCTCCCCTATCATATCATGTCCTCTGTTTCTCCCCTCTGCATCAACGCGATTCTAGTTTATCACTTTATCTCCTCCCAACGAACGCATTCTGTTTGTCTGTCTGTCTGGGGATGTAATATATCGAGGTGAAAGCTACAGTTGTTGCGCGCTTGGAGTTTGGTTTCTGATGGTGTTCAGCGGGCGTTGCTGATTTGCTCTGTTTGATCCGTGTTTTCCGTACGAATTTGTGGGAAGGAGCCATAGCAGCGGTGTGGCATGAATCGAAAATCAGCTGCGCAAGCAGGAGCTTTAGTTATCTTGAGTGTTGAGATTGAGGATCTGCTCCATGTCACGCGTCTTTCGGAGCTTATGTGTTGATTTCTCTGCCGCAAAGCACATCCACAGGACCACAACAACAACTGACTCTTTTAGTCAGAAACACGTTGGGATAGGCTAGAGAAGAAACCCACAAGAGACAAAGCACACCTGTAAAAAAACAAACAAGAAAGGAAAATAGAGTACGGAAAAAGGAAGGGAAAAGGGGGGGAAACAATCGGAATAATGAAAAAGGGGGAAACTGAAAGTCAATGTTCTGACACGTAAATGGCTAGCTTTCACATTCTCCTATGTAAGGTTAACTCCTTGGTAATATCAATTGCAATCCTTCAAAACTCTCTTAACAGACTCCTCCCATGTCAAGTTTAGTCTTTCTCTACCTCTCTTCACAATATCGGCCCAACTATTATCCCGCTAAGAACTGGCGCCTCCTGAGGCCTTAGTTGAATATATAACGAAGTTGTGCTAGCTTCTCCTTAATTGATGCCCGCTTATCTTGCATATGTCTTCGTTCCAGACATGATCTCTTCTTGTATTGTCATAAATCCATTGTAACATATGCATCTTTACTACGCTTAGCTGTTGGACATGTCATCTTTTAGTTGGCCAACATTCTGCTTCATATTAATTTTAGCCCCTGATATCTATGTTTTTAAGGCGGTAAGGCGAGATGCGGCGTTTCACCCCCTTCCAGCCGCCTAGGCGCTTAAGGCGTGCAGCGAGGCGACGCCTTATCACACATCCTAGGGTGGAATTGCACCAAAATTATATAGAAACTTAGGTACTTATTGCAGATTCCTTGAATAGACCAATAAAGTAGTTATGTTTTCAAGGCGGAGATGATGAAATCAAGCAGAAAGGAGTCGGAATCGAGAGGGCAACGACAGAAATAGCGATTTACTAACAAATTTAGCTTGGACTTGGCCAAAATCGAGTGGGTGCATTATGCTCGTAAGGTGACGCCTTTCTCCCGTGGCGACTCAGTTGCGCCGTATTGCCTAGGTGGCGCCTTAAAAACATAGCCTGATATGCTGACATATCAGTGTGAAATGATGGATTGCCAAAAGGGGTGCATGGCCACAAGTCTTGAAAACCTTTATCTGAAGCTTGACATGGTTGGTTGGCGGTTGCTCAAATGGGTGCAGAGAAGAGAAGAAAGAGAAATTATTACTTCTGCATATCTGTGTTAACACCTTATATGAATCAGCATTCTAATAGTTTCGTTACTGAAAATTTCCAGACACGCGCTATCTATACAGAAGTAGTTTCCCTGTGGTTTTCAAACACAGATATATGCATCTTTTTTTTTTAATTCTATATTGCTGTAGAATGTGCCCTTTGGTTATTCATTGCTTTTGTTATAATGCGGCAGCTACCATGTAAGAAAGTAATGGACGAACCCTCCTTTGGTGTTAACATGGCGGAGTCTTTCCATCAGCATGTGATGGCAGAACCCGCTACATTAGATCCTGGACGAGCTGAGGCTGCCAGCAAACATGTGAGAGCACTCAACACCCAGTTTGCGAGGTATGTCGCTTCACCTTCGAGATTTTACATTTCATCATGTGTGTTGCACCATGATCATGTCACCATCCGGTAGTTGTTACCACTAAACGACATCATCTATGGTTTCACACTGTTATCTCCTAATTTTAGCACATTTATTTAGTTAACTCTAGAATATAGCTTGTTATACTGATATAAAACAATATTCTTTCATCACCTGCTATAGACTTAATTACCTTAGTCATGTTATGAAGCATGGTGTTCCCCATCTTTAATCACCTATGCATTTTTTGAAGGTTATTGAAAGCTACTTTGATAAGTTTCCAGCTCATGCTACTTCGTGCTGCATATCTCTTAGTGCTCATATATTTATTTCTCGTAAATGCATACTATATACTCATAAAAATATTGTATTTTGAGCAGTTGGGTTCAATTGCAGCTGCAAAATCATCCACTTGAAATCTGGGAGGATGGTCTCAAAGATTACATGTCACATGCTTCTGAAATCATGGTAAGCCTCATATACATTGCTATTTGCTATTTTATCTTCTTCATACATACGATCATGCAACTGCTATTCTTCTGGAAAACATAAAAATGTCTCACTGTTGATAATTCATGAAATTTAAGACATCGACTTGTTTTACTTGCAATCATGCTTACATAGGGCCATCAAACTATGTTTTTATTGTTCTTTGAATTATAGCTGGTCAATGTGTGTAGCCATTTTTTATAATGGTCTCTTACTTCTTAGATGTTTATTCCCTTTCATTTCTGTCCTGAACGTTTTGTTTAGAAGTAACTTCTTTTGAAATTGCTTAGTTAATTCTTTGCTATAATTGTATGTCATGTGAGAAGTTTATTGATCAGAATTCTCATTTAATAAGTGCTTCTTTTGTTGTTTGGTAATTAGGATAAATTTAAGGATGTTGTCAACTGGCTTAGGAAAAATAAAGTAGGTCCAAAAGGTGCTTCATCCCCAGACCCACACAAGGATGTGAAGACTACTTTGCCGGCAGCAGATGGTAGCAAGTCTGTGATAGTACAGACAAGTTCAGATAGTGGACAGAAGGTTACAATCGTATCACCTTCAGTTTCTCAGAGCCCAAACTCGCAGAACCTTTTCTCTCTTTCTTCACAGCAAAAACCACCTGCTCTTAGTGGTATGACTATTCACTTATATCATTCTATGTTTACTTTGGATTCTCTTGAAGACATAGTACTTATGGATAATAGTTGTGGCACAATGATGTTTAGGTACATTTGGTGATAAAAGGAACACACCTGGTGAATGTAGCAAATCAGTTTTCCAGTTTGGTGGAAACAGTAGCATATTTAGTGGCAAGAATTCTCCTAGTGACAGCAGTAAGCCTGCTTTTATGTTTGGTGCAAATAATGGCATATTTGGTGACAAGAGCTCAACTAGTGACAGCTGTAAATCTACTTTCCAGTTTGCTGCAAATAATGGCTTTTCAACTCCAACTTCTACATCTATTTTTTCCAATTCAGCTGCCCAAAGTTTTAGCATGCAGACCCCAGCTCTGTTTTCAGTGAACCAGCAATCGTTTCCCTCAGGTATGTTTCTGATTTGCTTTCAACTAGTGCTTTTTTTCTTGTACAATGAATTGTTTTCCTAATGTTCATGTGGAATACAAATCTCTTGTTGGTTTTTCAGAAACAAAAATACTGCTGACCCTTCTGCCGATGCAGATGAAGGTAATTATCTAATATTTCACATCACCTTTCTTAGCTTGTGATGTTTTATACTTTTTTTTTCTAAGTAGCATAAATCTCTCGCCTCATATTTTTGAGAGCATGTCCTTGTAACTCATGTTTCATTTTATCCATGATCAGATGCCGAACCTGAGAAGCCAAGTAGCCCTTCTGTAAAGAAGGCAGAAGAGAAAGGAATAGTAGTTGTTCATGAAGCCAAATGCAAGGTGTATGTGCAGGTATCCACTCTTTTGTGTTTATCATTTTGCTTTTATTCCTAGAATTATAGGTTTCATTTCTTTGTTCTGCACAATCATGCAAATATTTCTCAAGTACAATGTTTCTTGTTTTGGTCAATAAATCCTTTTTTTCCACTCATCCAGCATGATGATGCTACCAGGGTTGGAAAGACATTGGTGTCGGTATGCTCTCTATTAGAAGCAAAGAAGGGGCAGAAAAAGCTTCCAAAAAGTGGGCTCCAACCATTGTTATTAGAAATGATTTATGTCTTCTTTATCTGTCTACCTTTTGTTGTCCTTACTGTGGATGCTAATATCTCTTGTCACATCATAAAACATGAAACCAATCTTTTATTGAATGCTACTAATATTTCGCTCACCAAATTTTGTATTTGTTTTTCATATTTAGTGTCACATTAAAGCTGAGGCAGGTTTAGTGTATTAGGTTTCATAGAGAGCTGATGGAATAAGTCTAGTGCAGGCGCTTTATGCTTTGTGTTTTACGTTTTTCGCTTTAGCATCTTAGATTAGCTTTTCAGCTTTTCGCTTTAGCATCTTAGACTAGCTTTTCAGCTTTATGCTTTAGTATCTTAGACTAGCTTTTTAGCTTTATGCTTTAGCATCTTAGATTAGCATCTTAGCATATGCTTGGCTGCCCACCAAGCCTCTATATATATATATATATATATATATATATATATATATATATATATATATATCTCGAACCCCTCAGGTTGGTCATGGCATTCTAGTGAGTAAGAAACATGGAGAAAATTGCCCTCAACATCGAGTGTGTCATCCAACACAATGCGAGTGTTGCGCCTAACAAGAGTGTCAATCATCTTTCATTTGTTTGGAAGTTTAGAATTTTTTTACTCTGCTCTTGTGTCAATATTTGCATTGCAGTAAGATATTTTATGATCTATGCAGAAGTAACAATATTTTTAAAATGGTTGCAGATTGGTAAAATCCTCTTGAATGCTCTGATCTACAAGGGGATAAAAATGAATGTTCAGAAAAACACCGTTGCCTCAATATTTCATACTTCAGTGAGTAACAAATGGTCCATAGAATCCTGATCCCCACACACCGCAAAAACAGGGACAAACCCTTAACCTGATGTTTCATTGTCCCAGGATGCAGAGTCAAGCGAATCAGACAGTGGCACAGTTGTGGCACGAACATACTTGCTCCGGTTGAAAAATGAAGAGGCTACAAAACTGTCTACAGCAATCAAAGAACACGCGCCCACAGACTGATGCCTAGGGCATGGGTTATCATCTTGAAGCTCGCTTTTGACATGAATTTGTACTGTAGTAGGGAGAGGGATACGCTTCCAACCTATTGCTCTGCAGCAGGCCAAAGGCGCCTTGCAGAGTTTTTTTAGCCTAGTTATACTGAGTTAAATGTTTCTTGTAGCGTGCAACTTGTAAGGCTGGTTGGCAGTGTACTTTCCTTCCCGTGTTATATATCATCATTGGCATTGAGCCATTGATATTTGAGCAAGGTTAGCTTTAACATTATCGTCTATCTGACTTCCTGTCTTGTTCCCCACATACACCATGATCCCCGCTCGCTCTAATGTGGCCAACACCACGATGGCAGCAATCATCTGTACCATCACTTTGATCTTGTTCTGAGTCATTAGTGATCTTCGTTGTGCTTCCTGTATATAATGAAATAGATTTTGCTTTAAGTGTTGCCATTTCATAGAAATGTAAAGGAAGAATTACGGGTCATGAGAGGTTCACGAGCAATCCAAGGTTCTAATACCATGCGTCTACATTTTTCCTCTTCCAAGGCTTGTTTCCTCCTTTTGACAATAGATGCATGGGCTTGGATCAAAGCAGTTCCACGTAGAGGTGACAAAAGGTTTAATCCATGAGTTCTTTCACAACTAGATCGATCTTTATTACATTAGTTTAAAAATGAGTAAAAGGTTAGGTTTGATCTTAATTTGATCTAAGCCTTTTTCATATTTCGTTTCTTTTTTGTTCCATTTTCAGGTCTAAGTTCACGTGGTGTTTTGCCTCGGGATGATAACCGTACGAGAAAATCCCGTTTTGACCGGTCTTCGTATACTGTATAAGCAATTTTTCTCGATTGTTTTTTGTTTTCAAAGTTAAATAGAAACAGGATGAAAATGAAAAAAATAAAATGAGAAACATGATCGAAAATGGGTAGGCTATTTTTTGGTCCGTTTAACCAGGATCCCGATTCTAAACGGGATAATCCTGTTTTTTATCCCGTTTACGAATACGGGAATCCAGCCCGCTACCATACGCCAAGCCCATCTCACGCGTATTCTCCTGGGCCACCCGCACGCCTGCGCACCCCGCGGCCACTCGCATGACTGCGCACCCAGCGGGCCCACCACACCCACGTGGCCACGCCATCGAGACGGCACCTCCCAGATCTTCCGTATGCTTTATTTCCTGGCATGATCGCATTAGTCAATTTCATTATCTAATACAGACTCAAACTTGGGAGAGTCATTAGTAAGGACTCAATAAAATATAATACAATTATCTTGACAATCTTAATGCTGCATGGGTTTTTTATGGTTCATTAAAAATTCTTAACAAGACTTGCTATGGATTACATGCTAATCTATTTTTGCTACAATCGATATTATTTTTATGGTTCCTGACTTAAATTACCGGTCGACTATTATCGATGTATTACTGTTCGAATTGTTTCTTTTTTGAGTTCTTGATATATTTCTGACCGTTTCCCTTTACTGTTTTTGTATTTATCTGATAAAATAAATATGAAAATGAAAACGGAATGAGGTACTTTCTCAACTGTTTCTGTCCATTTTCATGCCTAGTTTTGCCTCCGTAACATCCAAACAAGCCTTTATAATAATCATGCTACTTATTTATGTCTCATTTGGAATAGGTTCTCAAATTGCTCATGTTTCTACTTCTATGAGAATTCTACCAAATGGTTTGAAGTGAAACAAACTACTGTTTTTAGGTAGTGTTTCTCTGATTTGTATATGTCAAAAGCACTCCGCTACACAACTATAATAAAATAATTTTAGTTTCCGATTTTTTTTTTCACCTGATGAATTTTCATCAGTAATTATCAACCGATTCTGAACCGTGAAGTATGTACAAAGTAAAATATGAAGTTCCTGTCCACCCCTCCTTCGGCCCTTCCCTGCTCAGAACTTCAGAAGAAGAAGTCGTCGTCGGGCACTGGGCAGAGGCCCTGCAGGTCGTCGAGGTTGATCCCTGCGAGCCAGTCGTCGGCGCCACCAAGGTCGCCTATTTCCTGCACCTCCTTCTTCGGCACAACGGCGCCCATGTCGCCGAACGCCGGTACCTGGTCGACGTCGACGTCGTCGACCCCCGATTCCGGTGTCCGCGTGTCCCCGAACGACTGCGAGTGCGACGCGTCCATCTCCAACTCCTTGTGCTCCTCCTCCTCCTGCTGTTGCTGCAACTTCTCCCACTCGTTCTTCTTGTTGTACAGCCGGCACAGCACCCAGTCGTCCAGCTGAAGAATACCAAAATTGATACATTAGCCAGCGTTCTAATCAACGATCAAGAGCAACTGGCGATTCTTGATGCAGAAAAATACGATTTTTTTTTTTGGAAAAAAAAAATTACCCTGAGCGAGCCGTTGCCGGGCTTCCTGCGTCCGGCGTCGTCGGCGAGGCGGTACTCGTGCATGATCCACTCCGTCTTGACCCCGCGCGGCGGCTTCCCGCGGTAGAACACGAGCGCCTTCTTGACGCCAACCGTCCTGCCGCGGTGCGCGACGGGCTTATCCGCGCCGGTGGCCTTCCAGTACCCGGTCCCGGCGGCGCGGTTGGGCCTTGACCCGTTGGGGTACTTGCGGTCGCGCGGCGTGAAGAAGTACCACTCGCGGCGGCCGAAGAGCGCCCGCGCGGGGAGCTCCCACGGGTCGAAGCGGTACAGGTCGAGCTCGGCGATGATGGGCACGGGCGCGCCGCGCTCGGCCGCGCGCGCGCAGAGGTAGTGCAGCACCAGCTCCTCGTCCGTCGGGTGGAACCGGAACCCCGGCGGCAGGTTCAGCTCCGCCTCCGCGTCGCGGCGCCGAGCTGGACCCGCCATTGCCTCCTGTCTATCGATCCTGTTATTTCCTTCTTTGCGGTGGTGGCGGGGGTTGGGTCCTGCGTTGCGGCGATGAGATGAGACGGTGTCCGTGAGTGAGGTGGGTGGCGAGGAGTGCGGAGGAGAGAGGAGAGGGATAAATAGGCGAACGGAGACGGTCAAGGAGACGAAGCTTCGCCTTGTCGGGGTCAAAGCGAGCTGGGATTGGTGGGCGACGGCGGCGGCGCGATGGTTGGGGGGGCTGGTCGGCCGCTTGCCGCTTACGACACAGCGCTGACGTCGATGGTTAACCACGGCCACCGTTGGATCCACGAAGCGGCCGCTGTCATCACGTCCCTTTTCTAATTTTATCTGCTGGCTTAAGACTACGACCGACGGTAATGGCTCTGCTTTCTCAGAAGGACGACCGAATGTACCAAAACCATGTAACAGGACGAACGAATGTACCAAAACCTCAAAGTCTCAAGGGGAGATCTAGCTTGAAGCCCTGTTTGAAACATATGAATTTTCTCAATTTCTTTTGTGAACTATACACTATTAAATTCATGTGTAATAGTAATAAAATTCATTTGTTCAAAAGAGAACCTTATGTTTTGCACCACCGGTGTTTCTCGATTTGATGAAAAAAATTCCTTGTAGTATCCGCACATTTTTTTAAGAAAGATGTACTCCTATTTGAAAATATTGACAATTTTGAATTCTAACAATATCTTTGATCATTAATTTTAGAGTAAATTTTACAAAACTACATGTTTTTTTTCACAAAACTACAGATTTAAGATGTATCACATAACTGCATATATTTGTATATTCTTATATCACAAAACGACATATTTAAGAGTTATATAAAAAACTATAGATTTAGTGTTTATTAGTATCACAAACCTACAGATTTTACAAATTTTAAATCTGTAGTTTTGTGATACACCTTTTTAGATACATAGTTTTGTGATACAAGTATATACAAAATGTATAGTTCTTAAAACTAGTTTTTCGATAGTTTTATTAAAGAACGCGTAGTTTTGTGAAATTTACTTTTAATTTTAACTTAAAATATAGTAAATATCATATTTATCTACAATTTAAGTGAGAATAAGATCCACTATACTTAAAACTAATTCCATCGGAACCAATCCAATATAACCGAACGAGATCTTACAGAATTAAATACAGTGTTTATATCTCCATTGATGTTTTACATGTGAATGTCCATCAGAAAAATAAGAAAATCTCTACTCTTTAAAAACAAAGTTTTTCTTTTCTTCGTACGCACAATAAAATGTGCTCAACAGAGATAGATTAGACTACATGCATATGAAAAATGTATAAAAAATTATTTTTTTTTACAAATCTGACGGATTAAATCTCTTCACAGACACCTTTTACAAATCTAATAGCTGAGCATTCTAGTTAACAAAATACAACTTCTCAGAACAAATATAAAAAAATCCAAAAAAATTTATTAAAAAACAAAATAAATTTATTTTAATATTAATATATTATTTTTTAAGTTACTATTTTTTTTAAACTATAGCGTTAACAGAACATACTAAATAAAAGTAACGGCATTAAGAGCCAACAGGATAACCACCCAAACAAAAGTCATCTGTAGGCCCATCTAACCTGCGACGATGTCAACCAAAGCTTATGCGGAAGAGCACGTGCGTTATTTGAGCCGCTAGGTGGGAGTAAATTAAAGCCGCGGAACAAACCTACGACCTGCATCGACTGTTGTTGGGATTGGGAACTTGGGGTGCGATGGCGATAGGCCGATCTCGCGGGCGCGTGGTTCTTTGAACCTGACCGGGATGACGTCGCGCCCGCCAGCCGGAGCAATGGAAGCGCGGCACCTTCTGTGACGTCATTGCTGACTGTTAGGCAGTTTCTGTGTTCGTGGATGAGGATTTAGCTCTGGCCCTGTTTATATTGCATCTTAGCTTCTTTAAGTTTTTTTAATTTACTTGACATCTTCGTTTGTCAATGTACCTTTTTTTATTTTTAATATATTATCTCTATCTCTCTCATCGTTTTCAGCACATCCTACCTTATTACTTCTACTTAATTTTTTTGGCCAACGCTAGAATGACAAGTAATTTAAAATGAAGGGAGTATAATATAAGATTTATAATCTCAATTTTTTATAATCTGGATTATAATCTGGAAATTATAATCTAGATTATAATCTGTAATTATCTGTTTGGCAACTTAGCTTATTTGAACACAAATTATTTATTTTGAATGTAAGAAGACAACAATGCCTTGATTACTTTGTTATATCTTGGTTATAGTCAGTACATAACTTGATGAAATAAAGTGCCAAATATTTCATTGTTGAAATTATCAACTCAAATAGTTTAAGTATTTCATACATCATTTTGTTGAACACATATGGTACGGAAATGAAATTACATCCTCCTAGTAAATAATGCATTGGTAATATTAACGCAAGATTAGGGGGTACGAAAATGAACACATATGCTTCAGATTTGGGAGTATTTAGAGGAGATTAGGGTAGGGTTTGAGGAAGAAGCGAGGAGAGGAAGGAGAGGAGATGGATCGATCCAGCACTTACAGGAGGGGAGGGGTGAGGTGAGTTGATTGGGAGTGGCAGTGCGGGTAAATTTTTCTAACTTGGCAAGGGTAGTGGGTTTTTTTGAAGATTATAATCTCAAATAAGCACCTAATGATCAGCTTATTGAATTATAATAATCCAAGCTTAAGATTAAAATAATCTGATAAAGATGTTGTTCTGTTTGTTTACCTCTATAAATTATAATCTCTAGATTATATAATCTAATAGATTATAATCTCAAACAAACAGGTCTTTTGTATTATGCAACTGGCTGCGGTTATCATTGTTTGATTACCCCCCAATTCAAAATACAGTACTCCCTCCATCTTACTATAAGTGACATTTTTGACTTTTTAAAATTAACATTTGACCATTTATCTTATTCAAAAATTTTGTGAAAATATTATTTATTTATCTTGCGTAGTAAAATATTCTGACGCACTACCGACAATAATGTGAGTAATCTTTGATGAGATACAAACCAACTTACAACACCATTTGATTCATAACCAAATAAGGGATAAATACTGGATTTTGATTAACCTTATTAAAAAATTGTGAAAAATAATATTTATTTTATTGTGAAATGATTCATTATTAAAAATACTTTAAGCTTGACTTATTTATTTTTGTATTTTTGTAAATTTTTAAATAAAATAAATAGTCAAAGATTGATTTGAAAAAAAGTAAAAAAGTCACTTATAGTGGGACGGAGGGATTAAGTGTTATTCTTTTTTATTTTTAGAAATCAAGTTTGATCAATCAATTTACTGTTTAAAATTTGGATGAATTTCAATAAAATGATACAATAAACTAATTGGGTTTTTTTTCCCTTTTACGAAAAATAATTGTGAAACAGAATGTTTTTTTTGGTTCATAGTTCGGTTTTACCGATCGGTTTTTCTATTTTAAATTTTTTCTTTTTTTATTTTTCTATTTTTCAATTTTTTCCCCAAAAAACTAGTGAACCAAGAAACTGAGCTAGATCACCTTAAAAAACCCATAAAAAATGAACGATTTTTTATGGTTTTATAAACCATGCCCTCCACACCCAAAAGCATTCTCTAGACATCTCCGGGCTTATCTCCCTCTTTTATATACTTGATCAATTCGTCAAATACAGGTGCGAATCCAAAACCGCCTGCTACTAAACATCAAAATTTCTTTCTATTAACTATCCACCACCCTTACAATTTGCTCCAAGTTTTCATCAGCAATGCACATACCCATTCAATCCTTTTGGGAATTGGGAGGTCGACCAAATCATCCACAGTTCCCATCCATACAAAGAGCGCAGCACAACCAAATCGCCAAAGAGACGCCATGACAAAAAAAGGTCCGCTGCGCATGTGCAGGCAGCCTCTGTGCGCTTTATAGAAGTTTATTTTTAACTTTTGTTGACTACGACTTTGATCAATGATTTTGATAA
>BCLG01000077.1:232391-262203 GCA_001602295.1 Zoysia matrella
GGACACACACACACACACACACACACACACACACATAGAGAGAGAGAGAGAGAGAGAGAGAGAGAGAGAAGCCCACTCGATCAAGGCTATGTGAATCAAGTGGCTATGTGTATTGTGTGCTATCGGAGAGGTGGGGAGCCGAATGTGGTGGCCGGCGCAGAGGACGGCGTGAGTTTGAGGTGGGGGGCGGCTGCAGAGTTAAGGTCAAAGTGATTATGGGGGTTGACTGCATAAGAGGAACGATTGGTGTCTGATTTAGGAAAGAGCAGAATATACACTGGCCAGTGGGCCATATAGGGGCAGCTCCTCTAAATAGGCCATGGCAGTGTCTTTTTCGCCCTCTCGTTCTGTAGAGGGCGATTGGCTTCCCTGATTTGGAGAGGGACGAGGTGTGGGTTTTGGGTCGTGAATCTGTAAAAACTAATTTTTGTTGGACCTCATCGCTGATATATTGTTGCCTGACCAAGCTAATTATTGGCATATAACGATAGTAAAATATTTATGGGTGATAAAAAAATCACTATTTCTGAGAAATACTATTAAAAAATCACAACTCCGGAAAAACTACTTAGAAAAACCATTTTTTCAGGCGATTCTAAACCCCTCAGTACATGCAGTTTTGGCTTCCGCTGCAATTATAAAGCTTGTAAAAATGATCTATTTGTACACGCGTTTATGTCGAGCGCCTGCAATAGCCGAATTTTCTTAAGCCACCGCCGGTCCTAATGGACTCAGTTCAGGCGATGACTTCGGAAAGCCACCTGCACTAATTGTCTTAGTGCAGGCGACTACTTAAGAAACTTTCATGTACTATGTCTTAGTGCAGGCGGCTTTGCTTATGACACTTCAAACAAAAACAAACTAAATTAGGTAAAAATTTGAGACAAGTACTGTTACATATTGAAAAGGAGATGTTTTTGTTACCCATAAATTATTGTTTAGAGTTAGCTTTTCTTTTCCTTGAGAATGGACCCCACCAAGCTTAATGTAAAATCTATAAGCACTACACAAATGCAAAAAATGATTATGAAATGGAAATATATTATATTATAATAAGTATTCACCAATATACATGCAGAAAGTAAGCTTACTTTTTTAAAATCTTGGCAAAATGTTTGTATTGTTCTTTGGGGTACTTGAGTGAGCCTAAAACTACCCCTTTCACCTCCTTTGGTTGTATCACGATACAAATATAGTACTTGCTATATAAATAAATAAAGTATTAGATAACTTTTTAAGAATATATGTCGAGCGCAGTGACGAAACTTACTTAAAATTGTATGGGGCCATTACATCCTTCTTGCCGTCACTAACAAATTTGTGCATCGCCCTTCCTATATATGCCGCCACTTCCAACATTCTCTCCTTGATTAGTTTCTTTCTCTCCTTTTCAATTGCTTCTTTGTCATGTCTTTTTATTGCTCTGAATTTTTATCGAACTTTAGGTCAAAATTGACCTGGACAATCCGTGTTGGATCGAGGATCCTAGTTTGTAGTTTTTTTAGTTTCTGGTCATCTAAATATACCATCCTACATATAAAATTACTATTTATTAGTATGACATCTCGTACTAATAACTTAATGCCACTTAACATCTAGAAAGTATGACTTACAGGCACCACACGGTTAAGAGGTTGATGTCGAGTCTCTCTATGTGGAAAACAAGGAATAAATCTTCAAAACAAGTGTGCCGTCTGTTGATGTGGTTTTCTTTCTCTTTATCCTCTTATCGTTCCCTTGTCAAATACAATAGTTATGTTATTTACCATTTCAAAAACAAGTTTCCCACTGTATGGTGTCAGAGCAGCATCTTTTTCAATGGTGTTGTCAAAATGTTTTTTCATCTTGTGATATTTGTGATGCTTCGTTAAGAACCTTCGATGCCTCATGAACACTAACTTTCTAGATGATAGAAGGTATACATGCAGTTTCATCCATACATACTACACATCCTTGCTTCCCTTTTGTTTGTTCAGATATGGTAAAGATGCCTGGGTTAATCATGGATGGCAACAAATATAATAGCTCGTAGAGTGAAATACTCTCGTCGAAACTCATCCCAGATTCGAACACCTTCATTACATAACTTTGCCATATCCTCCATCAAAGGTTCCAAGAACACATCAATATCGATGCCAGTTTGTTTTGAACTTTGAATAAGAATGGATAGCATGAGGTACTTTTGTTTGTGACACAACCAGGTTGGAAGGTTGTACATCGTTAGAATAACAGGCCAAGTGATGTGTACGGTCCTATTTTCATCAAATGGATTCATGTCGTCCGTACTCAATCTAAACCTTATATTTCGAATCTCCTCAACAAACTGTGGATAAAGAAGATCCTGCACTTCTCAGCATACTAATGCATGAGTTTAGCATCTTTAGGGTTTGAGAACAGATGCTTCAAGCGATCAATCACTGGAAGGTACCACATGACCAAGGAAGGAATTTTTCTCTTTCTACTCAACTCGTTGGAACCACTGTCATCATCAATCTCAGGATCTTTTGTTCAAATTGCTAGGGTATATATGGTTGTAACTCTTTTTATATCGACTGATGTCACATGTTGGACATTTTTCTATAAATTCATACTCTTTGCAATACAACACACAGTGGTTTAGACACGCACGTATTTTTTCACAGCCAGCAACAATGGACATATAAGCTTTTTAGCTCTATAAGTGGTGGTTGGCATCTTGTTTGGCTTTGAAAGTATTTTTGCTAGCAGATTCAAAAGCTCTATGAAGCTACTATCAGACCATCCACTGCTGGCTTTTAACTTTAGAAGTTCAAGCACAGCACGCAACATTGTGAACTCTTTATCACATCCTTTTGATTCCTCATACAAAAGGTTATTCGATGCCTTCTCTAAATCTTTCATATTATGTAGACCTCTCAACCCCCATAGGTGTTAGCACTTGCGGTTCAACGGGATGCAACAACTCCTCAAAGTCAAACGAAATATCATCTTCTTCATCGTCCTTATCATCATCATGCTCCTTAGTATCGAGATCCATACTAGGATGATCGGTGTTGCATCCAACTGTCACATCATCTGGACAATGCACTTGAGACATTTTTTTTTCTTATGTGCTGTCCATATGATGTAGTTATTCACAAAACCTCTCTTAATCAAGTGTGACTGGATCACTAAAGTATTTGGTCAGGCAATGTCGTTGACGCAATCAATACATTGACAAAATATCTCATTTCTCTTTTCTCTCTTAGCATGATTCTTGGCGGCTTCGACAAATAAAGAAATATTTTGAAGAAACTCAGGAGAAGGTCTTGATGCATTGTACATCCAATGTCAATCTATTTTTTATTTCAACCTACGCATTAATGTTATAGATTTAAATAAATAGAATACTAATTACATATTAGCTACAAATAATAAAATGCTAATTAATAATTAACAAAATTAAAATTTATGACTTGTAAGAATTATAAAAATATTCTAAATTTTAGCCAATAGAAATCTTCTAAAATGGTAAAACCTTAAGGAATCCTAGATAATAAGGAATCTAAGAATTAGGGCACCAATCACACTTAATCTTGAAATAAATCAGAGGAGAAGCAAAAGATTACCTTGGAGAACAAGATTCTAAAAATTTTAGCCAATATAAATCAACTAAAGTGGCAAAACATTGAGAAACCCTAGATAAAGAATAATCAAAGAATTAGGATACAAATCATACTTATATTTTGAAATAAATCGGAGGAGGAGTATAAAATTACCCTAAAAAACAATATTCCAAACAAGATTCGTAAATAAAACCTTGCCCCCGCCACGCGAGCGCTCTGGAACAGTCACGTCGCGCGAGGAACAAGACGGCTGGTGGCCCCTATTTATACTCTGTGGTCTTTGTGCAGGCGAACCTCATATGGGCACCGATAGCGTAAAAGGAGAATCAGTTCTTTTAGCCGATTGCTGGCACTAATGTCGTTTCCTCAGGCGGTTGTCTAAGAGGCCCGCTGGCGCAAATTTGATTACTGCAGGCGGTCGTCTTAAGGCACCGCTTGCAGTATATGTGCCTCTGTGCAAACAGTTGCTTAAGACAGCTGCCTGCAGTGAGAGATCAGTGTCAGCGGTTCTCACTGTGAGATCTATTTTTTTAATACTGCAGGCGGCTGATAGTTATCAATTGCCTTCAGAGGGGTGTCTAAATAAACTCTTTTTGTATAGTAGTGAAATTACCATCAAACAACGAAAGATAGAACCATCTCTGGAATCTAGCAGTCCGTCATCTTTCCATCGGCAAGACCATTTTTCTATTTTTTTCTACCCAGACCACATGGTGAATTGATTTTTTTATTCTCGAACCCAATCACGATGGTGGCTCACTCTCTACGCTGCATCGCGGTTGGGGTCCTGACGAAGCTGATGACGAGGAAGATGAAGCCTAGTAGAGCTGCACCTCTATGCTCGGCGCCACTGTGTGCTATTTTCTCCCCCTTCTGCGCCTAGATCCTCATTCCTCACTGACAACATTCAAATCCTCTTTCCTCCTCTTCATCATCTTCTTCTGCTTGCTCTGCAGCCTGTTGAGCTTGCGCTGCATAACCGCAAACTCGTCAGCACGGATGTGGATCTCCCCAGCAGCTGCTTCAGGACGGGTTCTGGGACTTCAGCATCCCTCGCTTCATGCCCAGGCACATGATATGCATCTTCTGATTCCGGCTCCTTCGTGTTGCAGTATTATTGGAACTGGGACTGGATGCTGCAATCTCCTTCCTCAAGGCCACATACCAAGCGCTTTAGGCTTGCTAGCTCGTCATTACCACAGATTATCCTGTACCACTATGAGGTGAAGGAACAGCGCGGGGAGGGGAAAGTCAAGGACATTTTCATCCCAATTAACAATGTCAAATCTGAAATCAACAGAATGGTAGTTTTCAGAGAAATGTAACTTTCAATGATAATTTCTGAAGTCGTGATCTTTTAGTGGTATTTTCCGGATGTAATAGTGATCTTTGGGTGCTATGAAACTAATTTTTCCAATATTTGTAAAGAGCAAATGCATGATCTGTTAAAATTTGGTAAAGAATGGCAAACTGTGCAGTTTCGAATCCTGGGTTCAATATGGGCGTTTTATATACAGCTAATTATTTCCTTTGGTGGTCCACGACGTCTCCACAAGGTTTACAAAAACCTTTAATTAAAAACCGGTCGGTTGGAGTATTGATATAAGGGTTACAGTCATTGTCAAGTGGGCTCAATGTCCACCTAGTTCATGTATCAGTGGCATGACGTACTTGTGCAGTAATTCATCCAACGTGTCATTTTTCTTTGCTAGTATCGCACACAGTAAATGGCTCACCTATATTCGCCAATGCAAAGCTTGTTGCATCCACATATATAGCCCCACGGACCGAACGAGCAGCAAGCTCTGCATTTTTCAGCTGGAAGCAAACTAGTGAAGTATCCACAAAGCACAAGAACGAGAGAAAAACATATATAAAAAAAGTGAACTGAAATCGTGGGAATGGAAAGCATAGGGACAGGTGATCGTTACAGTTTCCAGGGGCTTGTTAAAAGGATACATCTATGCTGTACAACTCTCAATTTTCAACTGGTGCATGTAATATTTGTGCCCCGCGTTTCTTGTTAATCATGAGAGACGGTGTAGCCAATTCTACTTCTTTTAGTTATCTTTATATGGGCATAATTCGCAACAAAACACATCTATCTAGGATATATTGGGTGTATATTTGTTTTGAAGGATAAGGTCATCTATACTTTTTGTTTGCATACACATTAGGTCTAAAATAATCAAGATAATTAATGACCAAGATGTCTTGCACTACAGTGAGCAAGGTAATTCGGCTAGCTTCAGTTAGATGTAGAGGCATTAGTAAATGGCTTACAGCTCTGGGTATTTGAACGACTTATGACAGAGGAAGGTAACCCTGTCCCTAGAGGCTCCATATGTCATCCATACGGAGTGTTAAATTGTCGAATCTCCCGTAAAAAGAGTCCCGTAAATTATTTGCTACCTCAATAGTTCTCTCCAGGATTGCCCAAATCTCCTCATTAGCTTATTTTTTTTCTAGCCAGGGGCACATCATCACAGTAGACTAATGTTTCTAGAGAATCGCAGCCGCCATCATCATTCTTTGATGAAAACTGATTGTACCAGAGAACACTAATCGTTGTAGTTGCTCTACTTGTTGCACGTGTCTTCTCTTTCTTTTCCTTGTGCAGACACAGCCTCCATTCTAAATTTGCTGACGAAAAAGAACGGATGAGTACCCCGCTGGTAGCAGGCAGTGGCGGAGACAGGACCGGTGCTGCTGGCGCTGCAGCACCGGTCTTATGTCTATTATTTCTGTTAAGAGCCGGTAAACATTTGTGAAAAATACTTAAAGTTTACCTAATTTTACATTGTTTAGCACCTGTCCACATAATTAGCACCAGACGCAGCAGCATCCTAGCTCCGCCACTGGTAGCAGGGACTAGATACCATGAGCGAGGATATGAACTGATCATGACACGCCCTTTCCTGGGACTTCCCATTCCTATACAACATGAATTATGTTCAGCAGCATTTCAATTCTACCTCTCATTCATTTTTCATTACGTGTTGCTAGCTCTCTCCATATAGCTGGTGGCAAACATGCATGTTGCGGTATCATCTATCTATCTATATAACGATGCAGTGGTACTCTCAAATTGATATCATGTGCGCGCCTCAAGTGTACTATTGCCTAATGTTCGATCATGCTGCAGATCTGTGCTACGTGCTATTTGGTTTCTACCTTTCAGTTCGAAGTAATTTTTGGATCAAGATCGACTGCCTATGCATCAAATATAGGGAAGGATTCATGTTGTCAGCTATAAAGAGTTCAGGATTGTAGCTCTCGTCAAAACTGAATTTACAGCCAAGATAATTGAGGAGGAACCTCCTTTTATAGTACAGGCTTTCTTATGTGCTAATAAATTACTCATGGGATAAAAGATGATAGCACACGATATTTTAATGAGAACCACTTCACCATTATATACTTGATACCACAACGTTTGCCACTACCCATCGAAGAGCTAACAGAGAGAGAGAGAGAGAGAGAGAGAGAGAGAGAGAGAGAGAGAGAGACTGTAGTGAGTACAATCTCCTGTGTTGGAATGGAATGCTCTGGGAAATAGCTTACTGCAAGAATAGCACGTATTAGGTTATTCTGGATATGTGGTGCTACTTTGTTATTGCTATAAATACAAGGTCAGTATACAAGGTCGCTAATGCAGCAAAAGCAAACCCTCGAACAGCTGGCAATGCTGCTGGGTTCACTGAGAGAAGCAGCTTAATTGGATCATCAAAGGCAACATAGCCCTCAGCGCTTGCTAGTCCAAGAATGACCGCATTCTTCTATGACGAGACCATTGCCAATGACACAGCACCGCCAGTCAGTATTGCTTTTCGAGCATCATACAACGAGTCTCCCACAATCTTACACATGAATGGCGTGATCACATAGAACAAGCATAGAAAAGCTGAGCGCGGCGTAGACAACCGCGACGAAGGCCCCAGGACCCGCCCCCAGGGTGCTCGACGCAAGTCCCGTGAAGCTGACCTCCTTGACTCCCCCTTCCTCCATGGCTGCGAAGCTAAGCTCCGCAACAAGGATGATGGAGGACACGACATATGCCCAGGAGAACACGATGGCGGCAGCGGAGGGGGCCTGGCCTCGGATGGTGGCGGACGGCAGGCCCAGCATGCCCGGCCCCACCGCGGTTCCCACGATGAGGCTTACTGCTGCCCAGAAGCTCTTATTCTCCCCACCGCCGCCGGAGCTCGCCTCGGCGAGAACCGGTTGTTGGACGGCGTCGCTGCTCCGCCATCGCCATCGCCGCCTTGGCGACGGAAACGCTAGTAGCGACGGCGACGGAGAAGGCTGGGGCTTCGCTGATGCTAGTGTAAGGGGCCGAGACAGCCGGAGGCGGCGGAGATGTGGGTAGCCGAATACGGCGGCCGGCGCTGAGGAGGGTGTGAGTTTGAGGTGGGGGCGGCTGCAGAGTGACTTGGCTGAAATTTCGTGAGTCAGTTCAGGCAGCCAGGTCAAAGTGATTATGTGGGTTGACTTAATTAGGAGGCACAATGAGCCTGATTAGGAGAGGGATTGCGTGTGGGTCCTGCATCTGAAAAAAAAAAATCCCTGCATCCCATTCTACTCCCTCCGTTCTTTAATTGTTGTCGCTGTTAACTTTTAATTTCAACTTTAATCATTCATTTTATTTAAAATTTTTAATAAATATCATATATGTTGTTATGGTTTCATTTATCGTTAGAGTTATTTTAATCATAACTTAAAATTTTACGCATTTGAACTAATTTTTAAATAAGATGAAAGATCAAAATTGATGTTGGAAGTAAACAGCCACGTTAATTAAAGAACGGAGGGAGTAAGTGGTAATTTTCGATATGCATTTTGACACTTCGTTTTATTAAAACATTTGTACAAATATATAAAAAGGTATGTTTAATATAATTCTACTAAAAAAACAATTCACAATAAAATAAAAAAAATATTTTTGAATAATATGAATGGTAAGATATGATTTTTTTAAAAAATAAAAAGATACTTAAAAGGAGGACTGAAGGAATAATTTTTTAAGACAGAGGCCCGAGTAATCTTCATCGCCGATATAGTAGTTTTTTGTTTCCCTTAGGCCGAACTAATTATTGGCACCAAATGCCAGAAAAATATGAATCCAGAGTTTTCTACATAGGACATCCATCCTAAAAGAGTAATATTTTTATATTTGTTTAAACCTACCTTTGATTAACAACTTATATAAATTGATCTAACAACATAAGATGCATATTTTTAGATTTACTATTAAAAATATTTTTATATCATATAATTTTATGTCGTTAAATGATAACAATTTTAGAATCGTAAGGAAGTATTATAAAGGTAACAAGCTGACAAGCGGGCTCAATGTCCACATGGTCCACGTTTCTGTGGCATGACGTACCTAGGCAGTAATTCAGCCAACGTCTCGTCCTTCTTTGCTGGTATTGCACATAGTAAATGACCCATCTATATTCACCTTGTTGCATCCACATATATAGCTCCACAGACCGAACGAGCAGCATGCTTTACTATTTTTCAGCTGGAAACAAACCAGTGAAGTATCCACAAAGCACAAGAACGAGAGAAACCCATAAAAAAAGAGGTGAAACTGAAATCGTGGGAGTGGAAAGCAGAGGAATAGGCAATTGTTACAGTTTCCAGGGGCTCGTTAAAAGGATACATCTATGCTGCACAACTGTCATTTTTCAATTGGTGTAATATTTGTGCCCCGCGTTTCTTGTTAACCGAGAGAGACGGTGTAACCAGTTCTGCTTCTTTTAGTTGTCTTTATATGGGCATAATCCGCAATAAAACCCATCTATCTAGGATATATGGGGTGAGCTTATCTACTATAGTATATTTGTTTTGAAGGATGAGGTCATTTATATTTTTGTTTGCATACACATTTGGTCTAAAATATTCGAGAGAATTAATGACAAATGTGCCTTGCACCACAGTGAGCAAGGTAATTCGGCTTGCTTCAGTTAGCTGTAGAGGCATTAGTAAATAGCTTACGGCTATGGGTATTTGAACGACTTATGACAGAGGAAGCCCTGTCCCTAGAGGTTCCATATATCATCCCTAGGAAGTGTTAAATTGTCGAAGCTCCCGCGAAAAGAGTCTCGAATCATTAATTTTTTAGAGTGGCATTGCACTAGTAAGAGTGGTAGCATTATACTCAGAATAAAATTATTTGCTGCCTCAATAGTTCTCTCCAGGATTGCCCTAATCTCCTATTAGCTTATTTTTTTTCTAGCCGGGGCACATCATCTCAGTAGACAAATGTTTCTAGAATATCGCAATCGCCTTCATCTCTTTGAGGAAAACTGATTGTACCAGCCATCACCAATCTGTTGTAGTTGTTCTACTTGCTGCGTGCGGCTTCCTTTTCTTTTCTTTGGACAGACATACTTCCTCCGTTCTAGACTCGTCGATGAAAAAGAATGGATGAGTACCCAGCTGCATGGTAGCACCAAGTAGATAGCATGAGCGAGGATATGAAGTGATCACGGTACGCTGTGTCCTGGAACCTCCCCTTCCGATACAGCATGAATTATGTTCGACAGCATTTTAGTTATACCTCTCTGTTCTTTTCCATTGCGGGTTGCTAGTTCTCTTCAGGTAGCTGGCGGCAAACATGCATGTTCAGGTATCATCTATCTATATAACGATGCAGTGGACAAAAGACGATAGCATATGATATTTTGATGCGAACCACTGCACCATTATATATTTGATACCACAATGTTTGCCACTACATGAAGAGAGCTAACCGGGACACACACAGAGAGAGAGAGAGAGAGAGAGAGAGAGAGAGAGAGAGAGAGTACAATATAGAATGGAAGGCCTCGGGAAACAGCTTACCATGAGAATACCTTGTATATTCTGGATATGTGGTGCTACTTTGTTATTGCTATGAATACAAGGTAAGTATATAGAGTCTGTTTGGTTGCCTTAATGATAAAACCTCGCTTCTACTAGTGAGCCAAGCCCACTCGATCAAGGCTATGTGAATCAAGTGGCCATGTGTATCGTTTGCTATCGGAGAGGTGGGGAGCCGAATGTGGTGGCCGGTGCTGAGGACGGCGTGAGTTTGAGGTGGGGGCGGCTGCTGAGTGACATGGCTGAAGTTTCGTAAGTCAGTTAAGGTCAAAGTGATTATGGGGGTTGACTTCATAAGAGGAACGATTAGTGTCTGATTTAGGAAAGAGCAGAATATATACTGGCCAGTGGACCATATAGGGGCAGCTCCTCTAAATGGGGTGTCTATTTTGCCCTCTCGTTCTGTAGAGGGTGATTGGCTTCTGATTTGGACAGGGGAGGGGGGTGGATCGTGAATGTGCAAAAAGTAATTTTTGTTGGATCTCATCGCCGATCGATATATTTTCCCCTGGCCAACCTAATTATTGGCACAGAACGACAGTAAAATATTTATAGATGGAAAAGATCACTACTTCTATGAAACACCATTAGAAAGATCACAACTCCAGAAATTACCATTAAAAAATAGAACCATCTCTGGAATTTAGCAGTCCGTCATGTTTCCGTCGTCCAAGACCATTTTTCAATTTTTTTTCTACCCAGACCACATGGTGAATTGACATTTTTATCCTCGAATCCAATCACGATGGTGGCTCACTCCACTCTAGTCTCTACGCTGCATCGCGGTTGTGGGCGTGACAATGCTGATGATGAGGAAGAGGAAGCCTCGCAGAGCTGCACCTCTATGCTCGGCGCCAGCTGTGTGCCATTTTATCCCCCTTCTCCGCCTGGATCCTCATTCCTCACTGACAACATTCAAATCCTGCTTCCTCCTCTTCGTCATCTTCTGCTTGCTTTGCAGCCTGTCGAGCTTGTCCTGCATAGCCGCAAACTCGTCAGCACGGATACGGATCTCCCCAGCAGCTGCTTCAGGCTGCTAGTTCTGACTTAAGCAGCTGTCACACTCGATTTTAAGGTTAAAATTAAATGACTCTTTATGTGTGCCTAGAAATCAAATTTCACACATAAAGTGACTTAATTAATAGTAAAATAGAACAATGTTACGAACAAAAGAAAAGAAAACGATTACCGAATGCAGCGGGAAAAGAAAACTAAGCGCAGACAACTTACATAGGCAGTCGACCGGAGAGACGGTACGCTTAGACTTCAACTCTGCTTCTTCAATGTCCTCTTAAACTTTTCTTTCAACTTAGCAACATTTATAAAGACAAGATTGAGTATGATGTGTACTCAGCAAGTATGGGAGAAGACGACATATGGCAACAAACAAAGCAAAAGCAGTATAGGGTTCTTTTGCATAAAAGCACATAATAGAGACACACTTCTTATTAAGTACCTATTTACTAAGTGATAGACATCGCACCTATAGACCAATATGCCTATAGTCTACCCGGCTGCAACACCAACATAAGAACCAATCACAGTTTCTCACTGTGATCACCAACTAAACCATACCAAAATTCAACTAATCATGTGAGGGTCTATGCAATGCTCGTGACCGTGAGCACGACTGTCATGACAGTTTTTAACTTTGCAGAGGTTGTACACAATTTCTCATGAGAAGTAATTTCATCCCTCTGTTTTTAGATGGACTAAAGAATCTCCATTCCGTCCGTGTTGGCTGAGCACTCGCACACTTTCTTTGGTATGAAGGCCAGAAGATCATTTCAAGGCTTTTTCATGATTTCTTCAGCTTGTACGTGCCCACTGAGGTTTCACCTGTCAGGAAACTAACTGTAACCCGAGAGGCCCCCTCTTGTGTCAAATGCTTTCCGGGAGTAGCCCTCTCTTCCTCACACATCTCTCTCCAGCGGATCCAGACGTAACCCGCTTTCCCCGCTCCACTTGTTGGCACGCACAAAACTGGTCTCCAACACTTGCTACGCCAGGCCGCGCCTATACTTAGCTCGTGGTTATACGGTTGCACATGGGTGGTCGCTACACAAACCGGTCCCTAGATTTGAGAAGATAACATACCAAGGGACAGTGCCGATAACCCCGCACACAGTCCTACACCAACCATTTCCCCAAATCACTAATATTCAAGTTACTATTAAATAATTCATTAATCCTCGTGAAGCAAGTATGATAATAATCAATTTAATATCACCCATCCTGACAACAGCAAGTTAAGCATGTAATCTACTCAACAAGAAAGATAAACTAGGGTAACAAGGCATAATAAGGAAAGACTAGGTGAATTTCTAATAATATGTGCGCATTTAATTTGACACAAGAATACAATCTACAAGATAGAGGTTTTGTAAATTAGGTACAAAATGGTCAAGGACACTTGCCTTTGTAATTATATTGCAGCTCAATGATCTTGGAGTGTCAATTCATGAAGTGCTCACAAAGTGGATCCGAAACGTATCCGTCTAAACGTGCAGACAAAACAGACAAAGAACCACAATTCAATCATAACTATGCATATAACAGAAGAGAATCAATAGGATAATGTCATAAATGCATAGGTTATTTTGATACGATCATTTTGATATAAAATTCACTTAAATCGGAGTTACGGTTTAAAAGTTGTAGTGTTTATAAGTTTCCAAGGACTAAATCATAATTAAAATTAAATTGTGAGGACTTAGGTGTAAATTGTTACATTAAAGTAGTAAGATATATTAATTTATAAAATTTAGTATTTAAAAATGAAATTTATTAATTAACAAGGATTATTTTGTAATTTACTAAAGTTAGAAGGGCTTAATTAGAAAAGGATACAATTAGTACTAGAATTATTATTATTATTACTATTATTGAAAATATTATTATAATATTATAATAAAGATACTATTTTTATAAATAATAAATAAAGTTATTAGTATTAGGATGAATATTAATAATATTATCTTTTCTACTATTATTAGAATTATTATTCATAAATAATAAATAAACTTATTAGTATAATTATTATTAACTAGTATAACATTAATATATACTATCTTTCTTATTGTATTATGACATTCAATAATTATTACTAATTATTCAAATTATTATTACTATTATTAAAATGTATCAATCTTACAATTACCAATAATTTATAATTATCAGAATTGTTATTAGCATTATTAGTATTAGAAATAATTTTGTTTATATAGTTATTATTAAGATTACTAATATATTTGATACACTAAATTGAAATCATGATCCCTGGTTTTCCATTTTGTTTTTAATTAATAGATCTGATGACATCAGCATGAGGTCATGCTGATGCAGTAAAGGAATTCAATTTATTTTTACACTACAAAAGTAGGATTAATCTGGGCCTTCGATTTTGTATTAGATGGATCGGATTTATGATGATGACGTGGCACAATCTAAGCCTTTGGATCTCAGATCAATGGATCGGATGTAATTAACTAAAAATGAAGAAGGAGGCGGCCAGCTTGGCCGGCAGCCAGGTCGGTGAACGGCGGTAGCCATGGCCGAGCTTCGCCGAGCTCGGTCCCCGGTGCTCCGATGCACGGTTTTTGAAGGGTGAAAGTGCATCTAGGATGCCTTGTGGATTTTAGGATGAATTATGATAAACAATGAAAGCATTCGATGGTATTTTGTGAGTATGTGTGCAGGAACTAAGTTTATAGACATTTATAGACCCCCAAAAATTAAAAAAGAATTGATGGCTCCTTGGTTCGATTGTTATAGAGTTTATATTTTCTTGAGTCATAGGATCACCGTACTATCAAGGGGGTTCAGCATTTTCTGTCTTGAAAATGGTTAGCTGCTCAAACTTTTTCATTTCATCGTTATCTTAATCATCTTAGTTTGGTTGCTAGCTCCGGACTTGTCTGATGCTCCGGACTTGTCTGCCCAGTGGCCGGACTCCAGAGAGGGAGCACGTAGTTTACCTCGGACTTATCCGGATGTCCGGACTTATCCGGGTCAAGCTAAGGACTCCAGAGAGCTGTCCCCTTCGACAGAGTCGGACTAGTTCGCCGCTCTGGACTAGTCCGAGCCCGGATTTATCCGTTAAGGCCAGCGGACTCCAGTGAAGGAGCATCCCGTTACCCTTCGGACATGTCCGCTGGGCGGGCGGACTCCAGAGCGGTTACACCTCGGTCGGACCAAATTTGTCCGCTCGGCCGGACTAGTCCGCTAGCGGACTTGTCCGTGCCCTCTGCGGTCTCTAGAGAGATGACCATGTTACCGTTGAGCCCAATGTCCGGACCTCTTGACTAGTCCGTTCCTGGTATTTTTGGAAGGTCATCCTTGATTGATCTATATAATCCCCCTTTTCCCCACGTCTTTGGGTTACGAAAAGCTTTCACATCTTTTCAAATCACGCCTTGAGACCCTCTGAGGTCCACCTCTCCTCCTCCACTCGTTCTTCATTGAATCCCCTAAGGTTTTGATTAAAGGAAGAGGAGATTGTGAGTCCTTTCATCTCTCGATTCGATTTGAGCACTTGATCTTTTCATTGCAGGACTTGTAGGGCTTATTACTCTTGGAGATTCATCTCTTAAACGGCTAGGTGTCACCCGGAATCTATCAAGGTCATTGTGGTGAGATCCAGGAGGTTTGTATGACCCATCTGTATCTAGTGAAAACCAAGTTGATCTTTGTGGTCACTTGGAGAGGTTAAGAGTTGAGTGCAACCCGATCGTTTGTGGACTCCTCAACGGAGACATAGACTTCTTTGTGAAGCTGAACTTCGGTCAAAAATCCCTGTGTCTCTTGTGTCCGTTTGTTTTTGAGTTTGATCTTTTTCTGCTGCGACTAGCGGACTTATTCGCAAGGACCGGACTTGTCCGCTACCAGACAAGTCTGCCTTCTGTTTTTCTGATCAAATTGTTTTTAAGTGTTGATTTTCAGGTCGTTCACCCCCCCCTCTAGGCAACTTTCAATTGGTATCAGAGCAAAAACTCTCTTTTCAATAACAGCTAGGAGAGTTAAAGATGTCGACTGAGAAGATCGGTGATTCATCCTCAAGCAAGGAGAACTACACCAACGTCTAGTTCGACTACAACGAGCTGAAGAACGAATTGAAGATTGGACAAGCCTCGAAGAAGATTCTCATCTTCGATGGAACCTTCTATGAGCGTTGGAAGTTTCAGATGATCACCTACCTCGAGTCGATGGGGCCACAAATCCTGAAGATTGTGGAGAAGGGCTTCACCTTTAAGAATGAAGAAGAACCTACTCAAAAAGATGAAGTCAACATGCACCGTAACGCTCGAGCTGCCTCCGTAATCATTTCGGTACTAAGCCCAAATGAGTACATCAAGGTGATGGAGATAAGAAATGCGCACAGGATCTGGAAGAAGCTTGAGATCATCCATGAAGGGACGGACACCGTTAAGGAAGCTAGAGAAGACCTTCTAAAAGGACAATACAACTTGTTCATTAGGAAGAAGAATGAAAGACCTCAAGAAGTACATGACCGTCTCATGGAGATCGTCAACAAGAGAAGAGCTCTTGGAGTGAAGCTTGAAGACATCGAAGTCAACAAAAGATTACTTCAAACCCTTCAACCTTGGACTCACATTTGTATACTCTTATTATGGAGAAGGAAAACTTTAAGAACTTCACCACGGATGATGTACTTGGACGGCTTCTTACTCAACAAGATCAAGATGAAGAAGCAAGAAGGGTTAACTCCCTAATCGGCAACACCACTTTTGAAGAAAAGGGCATAGCCCTCAAGGCCAAAGGGAAGAAGGTGTATCTTCAAAGCTCAAGTAAAGAAGAAAGCGATGATGAGAAGTTTGCACTTCTCATGAGGAAGTTCAAGAAGTTTGTGAAGAAAGGTGGCTTCCACAAAAAGAACTTTAGCAAAGGTAAAACTAGAAAATCCAAGAGAACTTGTTTTGAATGTCGAGAGAAAGGTCATTTTATTGCAGAATGTCCCAACGCCAAGAACAAGAGGAGAAGAAGAGAGACAAAGAGTACAAAAAAGACAAGGGCAAGCAGTACAACAAACAAACCCACATAGGACAAGAATGGAACTCTGACTCCGACTCTGACGAAGAAGGAATTGCTACCTTGGCAATAGGCGTCACTCCCACCAACACCTCTCTCTTCGAGAGCTTGAGCGATGAAGAAGAAGCTGCACCCACTTGTCTCATGGCAAAAGGGTCAAAGGTATTAAAACCTAAACTTGACTCTAGCGATAGTGAAGATGATGATGATGTGCCTATCCTCCTTGAATTAATGAATATACTTGAGAAGTAAAGAAAAGAAATTGAGAGGCAAGAGAATATTCTTGAGAGGCAAGAGAATATTCTTGAGAAGCAAGAAGACTTGCTCATTCTTGAGAAGAAGAGAAACCTTGATCTTGAGAATATCCTAGCTCTTCAGAGGAAGAAAGTAGATGAATTAACTAAAGCTTTAGCTGAAGTTAATGATGCTAGCGAAACTTTTAGATTCGCTAATGATGCACTTTAAGATGAGTTTAACACCTTGAAAAAACTCTACTCTTCTCGTAAAGTGCAAGTTAGCGAACTTAAAGGAGAAGCATCTTCCTTTAAAGAAGCATCTTGCCCCCCTTTGATTACTATTTGTGACAGGTGAAAAGATGTGGAGATTGAGAAGTTTCTTGAGAATGAGAAGATGATTGTGCAACTTCAAAACAAGTAAAGACCCTCAATGCACAAGCTCAACAAAGAAAAATCTTCATCGAGCAAGAAAAGGCCAAGTATGCAAGAGAGGCCACATGTCAAGGATGGCATTGGCTAAGAAAAATGTAAGAGCCACAATGCAAAAGAGAACAATAACAGCAAGGAATTTATGAAGTTCACAAAGAGAGAAAGTTACAAGGCTAAGAATGAAGCTTCTCCAGCACCTCCTCTAAAGAACACTCTTAATTGTGCTAAAATCTTTCATGATTTTGATGCTTCTTATGTACTAACCAAGAATGCTTTTGGTAGGATTATTGCTAGATATGTTGGGCCACGCCACAAGAACACCAAGTCTTGTGTGTGGGTGCCGAAATCTCTTGTTACTAACGTGAAAGGACCCAAAAAAATTTGGATACCTAAAAACAAAGCCTAATCTATTTTGTAGGAATACTCCTCATCCATTGAAGAGGACAAAGCTCAAGATGATAGTGTTACCTTCGGAGATGACAAAAGGGGAAGGTAATTGGACTTGTAAAAATTGCTATTTCCATTGACCTATCCATTACAACTGTTCTTTTGGTTGAATCTTTGAGCTACAACTTGTTATCCGTGTCACAATTGTGTGAGATGGGTTACAATTGTTTGTTCACAAATTATGATGTGACCGTCTACAAAAGAGAAAGTTGCATTGTGGCATTCAAAGGCTACTTGAAAGGAAAACTTTATCTAGTAGATTTCTCTACTAATGAAGTAGTCTCGGATACGTGTCTTGTTGCCAAGTCGACTATGGGTTGGTTGTGGCATCGTCGTCTAGCCCATGTTGGCATGAGGAACCTTCACAAACTCCAAAAATGGGGTCACATCATAGGACTAATGGATGTTTGCTTTGAGAAAGATAAAATTTACAGTGCATGTCAAGCCGGAAAGACAGTAGGAGCAAGTCATCCATCAAAAAACATCATGACGACTACAAGACCGTTGTAGATTCTACACAAAAACTTATTTAGACCCGTGGCGTATATTAGCATTGGTGTTAACAAATATGGTCTTGTCATTGTTTATGATTTTTCTCGTTTCACATGGGTATTCTTTTTGCATGACAAAGGTAAAACAAAGAGTGTGCTCAAAACATTCTTTAGAAGAGCTCAAAATGAGTATAAAGTAAAGATCAAGAAGATAAGAAGTGACATTGGCACCGAGTTCTAAAGTACACAAGTGGAAAAATATCTTGATGAAGAAGGCATCAAGCATGAATTTTCAGCACCCTACTCCCCTCAACAAAACGGTGTTGCTGAAAGGAAGAATCGAACGCTCATCGAGATGGCAAGGACAATGCTAGATGAGTACAAGACGTTCGATCGATTTTGGGCTGAAGCTGTCAACACCGCATGCCATGCAAGCAACCGCTTGTATCTATATCGACTCTTGAAGAAAACTCCCTACGAGCTTCTCACTGGTAAAAAGCATAACATCTCATACTTTGGAGTTTTTGAAAGAAAATGTTATATGCTAAATAAGAAACCCAAATCCTCTAAGTTCTCACCTAAAGTTGATGAAGGGTTTTTGCTTGGTTATGGATCAAACGCTCACGCCTACCGTGTATTCAACAAAACCAATGGTTGTGTTGAAATAGCACGTGACATGACGTTTGATGAATCTAATGGCTCACAAGAGGGGCAAGTTGTTAATGAAATTACATATAATAAAGAAGCTCAGGCCATGGCAATCAAAAGAATGACTCTAGGTGAGATCAAGGCACAAGAAAATCAAGAGTCATCAACGCCCACAAGTCAAAAAGAACAGGGCGTGAAGGGAGGTGATGAAACAAGTGAGAAAGTACAACAAGATATCAATGATGGAGATGATCAAAATGACAAGCTTCTCATCCATGATTAACACATTGAAGAAGACAGTGAAGAGACAAGATCACAAGTGCAACATCCACGAGTACATCAAACAGTGCAACGAGATCACCCCGTCGAGCAAATTCTTGGTGACATTGATAAGGGGGTAATCACTAGATCTCGTGTTGCTAAATTTTGTGAACATTACTCGTTTGTTTCTTGTCTTGAGCCTCTTAGGGTGGAAGAAGCGCTAAACGATTCGGACTGGGTAACGGCGATGCAAGAAGAGCTTGACAACTTCACAAGAAATGAAGTTCGGACCCTTGTGGAACGACCCAAGCAAAACATTGTTGGAACCAAGTGGGTCTTACGCAACAAGCAAAATGAAGATGGTGTTGTGGTACGAAACAAGGCGAGATTGGTGGCCAAAGGATACTCTCAAGTCGAAGGTTTGGATTTCGATGAAACTTATACTCCTATAGCTAGACTTGAGTCAATTCGAATATTACTTGCCTTTGCTACTCAACATGGTTTCAAGCTGTTCCAAATGGATGTGAAAAGCGCTTTCCTCAACGGTCCGATGAAGGAAGAAGTATACGTTGAGCAACCACCAGGTTTTGAAGATCAAAAGTACCCGAGCCACGTGTACAAGCTTCACAAAGCTCTCTACGGGTTGAAGCAAGCACCAAGGGCGTGGTACGAGTGGTTGAGAGACTTCCTCATCAAGAAAGGCTTCAAAATAGAAAAAACTGATTCTACCCTCTTCACAAAGAAAGTTTCTAATGATATTTTGTGTGCCAAATATATGTTGATGACATTATATTTGGTTCTACTAACAAATCTCTT
Source organism: Zoysia matrella (assembly GCA_001602295.1). Taxonomy (NCBI): domain Eukaryota; kingdom Viridiplantae; phylum Streptophyta; class Magnoliopsida; order Poales; family Poaceae; genus Zoysia; species Zoysia matrella. The sequence continues at coordinate 252,222 of BCLG01000077.1, forward strand.
TGTGATGAGTTTAGCAATCTTATGACCAAATGGTTTGAGATGTCTATGATGAGAGAATTAATGTTCTTCCTAGGATTTCAAGTGACGCAATTAAGAGAAGGACTTTCATTTGCCAAGCCAAGCACACTCAAGATATGATCAAAAAGTTTGACATGGCAAATGCAAAACCAATGAAGACTCCTATGCCTACCAGTGGCCATCTTGATCTCAACAAGAAGGACAAATCCGTCGATCAAAAGGTATTTCGCTCCATGATTGGATCCCTCCTTTACTTATGTGCATCTAGGCCGGATATCATGCTTAGTATGTGTATGTGTGCAAGATTTCAAGCTGATCCGAAAGAATGTCACTTAGTGGCCATGAAGAAAATTTTGAGATATTTAGTTTATACACCAAACCTAGGACTATAGTACCCCAAAGGCTCAAAATTCAATCTTATTGGGTATTCCGATGCGGATTATGCCGGATGCAAAGTGGACCGTAAAAGCACATCGGGGACTTGCCAGTTCTTGTAAACATCTCTAGTGTCTTGGTTATCTAAGAAACAAAATTCTGTTGCCCTTTCCACAGCCGAAGCGAAGTATGTCGCAGCTGGTAGTTGTTGTGCTCAACTTCTATGAATGCGGCAAACTCTAAAGTAATATGGTTACACTTTGAGCCGTATACCACTTCTATGTGACAATGAGAGCGCCATAAAGCTTGCTTACAATGCATGTGAGCACTCCCGCACCAAACACATAGACATCCGACATCACTACCTAAGAGACCACTCTATCAAAGAGGACATAGAAATTTCTCATGTATCCACACAAAAGCAACTAGCCGATATTTTCACCAAACCTCTAGATAAGAGACGCTTTTGTGAACTTAAGAATGAGCTAAATATCCTAGATTCTCAGAACGTGGCTTGAAGTGTTGCACATCTGATGTGACATAGGATAGAGTTTGAAAATAAAAGATTTACAAAATATCTTGCATGTTTTGTTTTTGAAAATCTCAAAAGTTTTAAAAATTTTTATTATAGAAAGTGTAATCATGATTGATTGATTGATTGTCTCTGATCACACTTTGCATAATAATGTTTGGTTTTTAAAAATTGTCCAATGGTTCACTTTCTTCTAATATCAAAGATCTACTCCTTGATTCAAGACTGCGAGGACCGAACTAATCCGCAGTCTTGGCCTTGTAGTCTGCTACCGAACAAGTCCGTGGTCCCGAACAAGTCCGGACCACATGGTCTATTCAAACTTCCGAGTCTTCTTGCTCCTCAAATACTATTCCACATTCTCTCTCCTACGCCAAACCCTAGCTCCTGACTTTCGTGGCGATCCGGCATTTCGACCGGTGGAAAGTGAATCCATTACGTGAAAAAGCTTCTCCACCCTCGGACTAGTCCGAAACCTTGAGAGTCCGCTCCTTTTTCATCCTCGTTTGAAGGTAATATCTTCTTTAGGGTTTGAGTTTGAAATGTGGTTGTTACCGTTCATAACTTTCAAATCCCTTCCGTGAGGTCACTCCTAGGATGTTATAAGTGCTTTGTGCGCAATATGGCTAGGAGTTGTGCTCAGATCCAAAAGTTGTGACGATTTGTTCTTCGTGTGCACTGTTGAGCTCTAGACAAGTCCGAACAGCCAGACTAGTACGTTTGCAGACATGTCTGCTGCCTCGAACAAGTCCGCTGCTAGACAGACCATGTTGAACAAGTTGAATCAATTTTGATCAATCATCCTCACTTCCCACTCTAATCTTGTACTCTTTGGTAGTTGACATGTCAGGTGAAAGCAGCTCTTGCCGTGTAGTCAGGAAGGTTGGGACTAAGAAGAGAAAGGTCGCTTTTCCCGTTGTTGATCGTGATGAAATTCAAGAGGAAGCTCAGACCATCAACATGGTGCTACAAAACCCGTGGATCTTGAGAGAGGTAGGGAAGGTGTGGACTATATTAGGAATGCTTCAACAGCTGTGATAAGGAGAGGAGAAAACTGCTATGGTGAGGACAAGCAATGCATTGATATAAGGTTCTGGAGTTATTTTCATGCAGACTACTACTACTCTGTGTACTTGAAGCGGAAGAATACAGTGATTGTTTTGCTGTGGGTTGATTGGGGATATATGGCCAGAAAGAATGACTCTGTGTTCAATGAAGTGATTGAAGCTTGCACTTATCATGGGACAAAGAATATCTTGGGTTTTCAATACTCTTAGAACAAAGCGGTGATAGCTCAGTTCTTTGCCATTCTCTATTATCATCAGGAAGGAGAGGGCAAGATTTCTTGGATGACAGGATCAGAAAAGTACTCAGTGACAGAGCAAAGGTTTGCCAACATTATCAAGTTCCGCGTTGGTTTATCTTGTCAAGCTCGGATTCACAATGAGTCAATACTTGATGTTAATAAGATGGACTTCATGTATGACACTTCTTCTCACTTCTCTCCGCCAAATACTACTGGGTTTCTTCCCTTCTAAAAGGTAATGCATCGTATCCTTAGGAAGACTTTGGCTCCTAGGGAAGGCGATGCATCTAATCTTCATGGTCATAGAAGGAACCTACTCAAGTGGTTGTCGGGTCAAGAGAAGTTCAACACTTTTGACTTCATGTTCTCTGAAATTCTTGATATTGCACAACAGCCCAATAGGGCGTGCGCTTATGCCCTCTATATCATGTGCATGATCGAGAAGGTCACTGGAAAAGTGTTTGAGAAGGAGGAGTCACATAAGAAACTCCAACCTCAAATACCGGCTGTTGTTACTCGGGCTCCACCGTCCACTCGTCCAGCCACTAGGAGAGCGCCTGCCAGTTCACCTCCATCATCCTCTCGTGGTAGCGGTTGCTTGTTCAAGATCCTCAAAGGTTTCTTCAAGATCTGTCAGAACATGGATGCTCATGCTCACAAGAAAAGAGTTGCTCGGAAGAAACATACTAAAGCTACTAAGGAATGGCAACGTCAGCAGGGGATTCCTTACTCACCAGACAGCTCAGACATTGAAGATGAAGTTCCTCCCCTTCCTGATCCGTTTGCAGATCTCACTCATGAGGAGGTTGCATACTTTGGACAGCAGCCAGATGAGGATTCTGAGGAGACAGCCAGTGATATGATGTCGAGTAGTAGCTGCCATTATCTCTTTCTCTTTTCTTTCCTTTTTGGTGTCTTGATGCCAAAGGAGGAGAAATAGAGAAGCTTCTATCTACCTACCCTATTCATCCTTTATCTATCTTTGGTGTGAACTATTTGGACTTGTGTGGTTTTAAAACTTAGTTTGTAATATTTTGTACCCTATGACATTTGTTTATGTGATGATGTGGCATCTTTGTGCTTTATCTATCTCATTGCTTATTGTTTTTGTTACAAGTTGAGATTCATATAAGCTTCTATTGTCATCTTAGTATGTATTGATGTGCATGGATTTAGGGGGAGCTTATACATTCTTTAACTTGTAATCCTTGATTACATTTGTTGCTTCTCATTGGTTGTCATCAATTCACTAAAAAAGGAGGAGATTGAAAGTGCATCTAGGATCTCTTGTGGATTTTGAGATGAATTATGACAAACAATGAAAGCATTTGATGGTATTTTGTGAGTATGTGTGCAGGAACTAAGTTTATGTACATTTATCGACCCTCAAAAAGGAAAAAAAAGAATTGTTGGCTCCTTGGCTCGATGGTTATAGAGTTTATATTTTTTTGAGTCATAGGACCATCGTACTATCAAGGGGGGCTCGCCATTTTTTGTCTTGAAAATGGTTAAGTGCTCAAACTTTCTCATTGCATCGTTATCTTAATCATCTTAGTTTGGTTGCTGGCTCCGGACTTATCTGATGTTCCGGACTTGTCCGCCCAGTGGCTGGACTCCAGAGAGGGAGCACGCAGCTTACCCCGAACTTATCCGGATGTTCGGACTTGTCCGGCACCGGACATGTTCGGGTCAAGCTATGGACTCTAGAGAGCTGTTCCCTTTGGCAGAGCCGGACTAGTCCGGGCCCGGTCTTATCCGTTAAGGCTAGCTGACTCTAGTGAAGGAGCACCCCGTTACCCTTCGGACATGTCCGCCAGTGGACTTGTTCGCTGGGCGGGCGGACTCCAGAGCGGTTACACCGCGGCCTGACCAAATTTGTCCGCTCAGTCGGACTAGTCCGCTAGCGGACTAATCTGTGCCCTCTGCGGCCTCCAGAGAGATGACCATGTTACCGTTGAGCCCGATGTTCGGGCTTGTCCAGGCCTCTGGACTAGTCTGTTTCTAGTATTTTTAGAAGGTCATTCTTGATTGATCTATATAATCCCCCTTCCCCCCACGTCTTTGGGTTACGAAAAGCTTTCACAACTTTTTAAATCACGCCTTGAGACCCTCTGAGATCCACCTCTCCTCCTCCACTCGTTCTTCATTGAATCCTTTCATCTCTCGATGCGATTTGAGCACTTGATCTTTTTATTGCAGGACTTGAAGGGCTTATTACTCTTAGAGATTCATCTCCTAGATGGCTAAGTGTCGCCTGAAATCCACCAAGGCCATTGTGGTGAGATCTGGGAGGTTTGTAACATCCATCTTGATCTAGTGAAAACCAGGTTAATCTTTGTGGTCACTTAGAGAGGTTAAGTGTTGAGTGCAGCCCGGTCCTTTGTGGACTCCTCAACGGAGATGTAGGCTTCTTTGTGGAGCTGAACTTCGGTCAAAAATCCCTGTGTCTCTTGTGTCCGTTTGTTTTTGAGTTTGATCTTTTTTCACTTCGACTAGCGGATTTATCCACAAGGACCAGACTTGTCCGCTACCAGACAGGTCTGACTGACCGGACTAGTCTGCCCTCTGTTTTTCTGATCAAATTATTTTTAAGTGTTGATTTTCAGGTCGTTGCCTATTCACCCCCTTTAGGCAACTTTCAAAGGGGAATGGCTTAAATCGGAGAGAGGAACGCGGGGATTCTCACCGTGGGCTTGGAGGAAGTTGAAGGCGGCCGGGAGTAGGGGTGCGACGGCGAGTAGGGGCGGAGCTCCTTCGGAAGTGGCGGCAGCGATGTCCAGGTACCGGCTCAGAGCGGGAAGCGGCTGCGTAGGGGCGGCGATGTCTTGAGAATACCGGCGCAGGGTGGTGGTGACCTGGGGCGGCTGCTTGGGGGCGGCGTGACGGCGGCTGGGGTTTCGGTTTTTGGGAAGGAGAGAGAGGGGCGAGTGGCGCCGTTTTTGTAGGGGAAAACGGGGCAGCCAAGTCTGGGGATCGTGGGGCGTGGTTTAGGGGAGGAATCCCGCGAGGAATGGGAACGGTTTGGGGCGGCGCGCGCAGAAATCTCGGCTGGGGCGGTTGGAGGCTGCCGTAGGTCGAGGATGACGAGTGGGTCCCGCGCGTCGGTGAGGCGAGGACAGGGGGGCGCGGGGCCTGGCAGGGGTGGTGGGCCGCGCGGTGAGGGGGAGAAGGGAGAGAGGTGGGAGAGAGAGTTAGGCCCAGGGACGTTTTATTCTCTTTTTTTTTTCCTTTTGTTATTTCTTTTCTTATTCACTTTTAATTATTTTGTTCCTGTGTTTTTTTATTACTTTAAATTTTCAAATTGAAAGAATTCAGTTCAAATATTTTGAAATAAATGCCTTTTTACTTCATTTGAACCATTTCAAGTAAAAACATATTTAAGACATATTTTTCTAGAATCCAAACTTCGGGAAAACATCTTTTCCTTCCATTTGTTTATCCAATGCTCTTTATTATTTTATTTCTTCTATTTTCATCTCATCTCTGTATCTCTTCTTAAATTATTTAATTGCTTCAAAACAGGGATAAAATTCATTTGAAAAGATTTTTGAATAATGAAATATTTAAAAGTTTTATTTGAGAAGTCGAAACATTTTATTACTTGACGAAACCTTTTCAAGAGTTTAGGAAACACCCTTTTTTTCATTGAAATAAACTTGCTTTTAAAATATATGAAAATCTTGATTTAGTAAAAGAAAGTGAAGTGACAGACAAAACATTAAAACTTTATTCGCAAAGAAATTTTAAATACAAAAATAAATAGTTAATTAAAATCCTTTAAATAATTGCAAAAATTTACATTTTATTATTGACAAAGGTTCACATCCCCAAATTAGAAAATCTGGGGTGTGACAGCAGCCCTCTCACTTCATGCCCAGGCACATGATATGCATCTTCTGATTCCTGCTCCTTTGTGTTGCAGTATTAATGGAACTGGGACTTGATGCTGCAAGCTCCTTCCTCAAGGCCAGATACCAAGCGCTTTAGGCTTGCTAGCTCGTCATTACCACAAATTATCCTGTACCACTCTGAGGTGAAGGAACAGGATGGGGAGGGGAAAGTCAAGAACATTTTCGTCCCAATTAACAGCATCATGTCTGAAATCAACAGAATGGTAGTTTTCAGAGAAATATGTAACTTTCAATGATAATTTCCGGAGTCGTGATCTTTCAGTGGTATTTTCCTGATGTAATAGTGATCTTTGGGTGCTATGAAACTAATTTTTCCAATATTTGTAAATAGCAAATGCATGACCTGTTAAAATTTGGTACAGGATGGCAAACTGTGCAGTTTCGAATCCCGGGTTCAATACGGGCTTTTTATATACAGCTAATTATTTCCTTCGGTGGTCCACGGAGTCTCCACAAGGTTTACAAAAACCTTTAATTAAAAACCGGTCAGTTGGAGCATTGATACAAGGGTTACAGTCGTTGTCAAGTGGGCTCAATGTCCACCTAGTTCATGTGTCAGTGGCATGACGTACTTGTGCAGTAATTCATCCAACTTGTCATTCTTCTTTGCTAGTATCACACACAGTAAATGGCTCACCTATATTAGCCAATGCAAACCTTGTTGCATCCACATATATAGCTCCACGGACCGAACGAGCAGCAGGCTCTACATTTTTTAGCTGGAAACAAACTAGTGAAGTATCCACAAAGCACAAGAACGAGAGAAAAACATATATAAAAAAAAGTGAAACTGAAATCGTGGGAATGGAAAGCATAGGGACAGGCGATCGTTACAGTTTCCAGGGGCTGTTAAAAAGATACATTTATGCTGCACAACTCTCAATTTTCAACTGATGCTTGTAATATTTGTGCCCCGCATTTCTTGTTAATGATGCGAGATGGTGTAGCCAATTCTTCTTCTTTTAGTTGTCTTTATATGGGCATAATCCGCAATAAAACACATCTATCTAGGATATACTGGGTGTATATTTGTTTTGAAGGATAAGGTCATCTATATTTTTTTTTTTTTGCATACACATTAGGTCTAAAATAATCAAGATAATTAATGACCAAGATGCCTTGCACCACAGTGAGCAAGGTAATTCGGCTAGCTTCAGTTACATGTAGAGGCATTAGTAAATGGCTTACGGCTATGGGTATTTGAACGACTTATGACAGAGGAAGGTAACCCTGTCCCTAGAGGTTCCATATGTCATCCATACGGAGTGTAAAATTGTCGAATCTCCCACAAAAAGAGTCCCAAATCATTAATTTTTTAGAGTGGCATTATACTTAGAATAAGATTATTTGCTGCCTCAATAGTTCTCTCCAGGATTGCCCAAATCTCCTCATTAGCTTATTTTTTCTCTAGCCAGGGGCACATCATTGTAGACAAATGTTTCTAAGAATCGCAGCCGCCATCATCATTCTTTGATGAAAACTGATTGTACCAGAGATCACTAATCCGTTGTAGTTGCTCTATTGTTGCGCACGTCTTTCCTTTCTTTTCCTTGTGCAGACACACTTCCTCCGTTCTAAATTTGCCGATGAAAAAGAACCGATGAGTACCCAGCTGGTAGCAGGGACTAGATACCGTGAGCGAGGGTATGAAGTGATCGTGGCACGCCTTTTCCTGGGACTTCCCATTCCTATACAACATGAAGTATGTTCAGCTGCATTTTAATTCTACCTCTCATTCTTTTTCCATTACATGTTGCTAGCTCTCTCCAGGTAGCTGGTTATACTTCAGCAGCATTTCAATTCTACCTGTCGTTCTTTTTCCATTACATGTTGCTAGCTCTCTCCAGGTAGCTGGTTGCAAACATGCATGTTGCCGTATCATCTATCTATATAACGATGCAGTGGCACTCTCAAATTAATACTACTATCATGTGCCACAAGTGTACTATTGCCTACTGTTTAACGATGCTGCAGATATGTGCTACGTGCCATTTGGTGTATACCTTTCTGTTTGAAGTAATTTTTTTTATCAAAATCGGTCAGCCCATGCATCAAAGCTCTACTTTTTAAAAAGCACACCTTTTCTTTTTTACGTACAGCTAGCAAAGAGATGAGTTACACTACTGCACGTAGAAAAATACACTCGAAGTTATCCTTTTTACAAATCTACGATAAAATCTCTCCATGGATCTCCAAGATTCTAGGCCCACAAGGAACATTGTTAGTTACTATGTAACAAAATACAACTACCCAGAACAAATATATGAGATCTTAAAAAAAGTTGTTTGAATAAAAAACAAATTCATTTAGGGTTAATATAAATATTAATGGCGAAGAATTAGAAACTTCAAATTTTGATATTAATATATTATTTTCTTATGTTCATATTTTTCCTTAGATTGTAGCATTAGCACCGGTTTCGGGACTATATAGGGAAGGATTCATGTTGTCAGCTATAAAGAGTTCATTGTAGCTCTTGTCAAAACTGAATTTACAACCGAGATAATTGAGCTGGAACCTCCTTTTATAGTACAGGCTTTCTTATGTGCTAATTAATTGCTCATGCGACAAAAGATGATAGCACACGATATTTTGATGCGAACCACTGCACCATTATATACTTCATACCACAACGTTTGCCATTACCCGAAGAGAGCTAACATGAGAGAGAGAGAGAGAGAGAGTACAATCTTCCTGTGTCGGAATGGAAGGTCCTGGGAAATAACTTACTGCAAGAATAGCACGTATTAGGTCATTCTGGATATGTGGTGCAACTTTGTTATTGCTAAAATAAATACAAAGTATGTATACAAGGTCGGTTAATTGATTGCCCTGGTGATAAAGCTTCGCTCCTACTAGTGAGCCAAGCCCACTCGATCGAGGCTATTTGAATCCTGTGGTAATTAAGTATTTGTTTTGTTACATATGCATGATTAGTTTATAGAGAACAGATTGTCTTTATATGCATTCATGAGTATATAATGTTAAAATAAAAATAAAAATATTAGTTATTTGTCCCTGACACATCACATTATATCATATCCCTTTTAAAACATACAAACATTATCCAAACTCTACTAACCATATAGTGCTAAGGGACCACAATGTACGAGGACCCCTTCCACCAGCAATGCATTTTATCAATTGTCTTACTGATAAAGTTTTTTTGTCTAGGATATTTAGATTGAGGGAGGCCATTTAGAAGTTATTGGCATCTATATCAACGTTTTAGGAAGTTGAGGTATGTTCCTTTTTATGTTGAATGGAGATGATTCTTTGACATGTGCTAAAAGCCTCATTGTTATGTCTGCCTTGTGTTATGAATTTACTGTATTTGCAACCTCTATTGTCTTGATTATGTGGGCTTGTTAGGTGTGTGCTCAGATCTGAATCAAATTTGATTAAAGGTACACCATGGACAAGAGTTGGATGAATCTAGCTAGGTAAAAGAAATTGATAAAGAAATATTAGAAGCAAGGGTCATGTTAGTATTTGGACTAATGTCTTGTCATGAACTACTTGTAGGCAATCTGATGAGTATTTGAATGGATTGGATATGTTTAAGAGTTTGCTTTTAGTAATTCAGCTAAGGGAAAAAAGATATTGTGTCCTTGCAAGATATGTCAGAATTCGTGTTGGAAAGTTAGGGAAGATGCAAGAATGCACTTGATATGTGATGGCTTTACACGAGAGTACTTAAAATGGGTGAATCATGGGGAGGCAACTGGCAGCCAGTTTGCAAATATCATGCAATGTGATAGTGTACAAGTGGGTAAGTCAAACGAAGAGGATAATATTTCAGATTTACTTCAAGACTTAGCGCGGGGGGGGGGGGGGGGT
>BCLG01000077.1:262213-295695 GCA_001602295.1 Zoysia matrella
GGGTTAGATGAAATGGGAGATTTAGAAGTAAATGAGAGGGATCATAATGGTGATATGGAATCTTTTTTCAAATTGCTAGATGATGCTGGTAAAGAACTATACCCTGGTTGTAAAAATTTCTCAAAGTTACGCTTTGTGGTCAGATTGCTCCATATCAAAATTCTTGGGGGATGGAGCAATAAAAGCTTTGATATGTTATTAGAGTTGCTTAAAGATGTTTTTCCTGAAGGTTCATCACTTCCAAAAAATTTCAATGCAGCTAAAAAAAACTATTAAATGCCTTGGTCTTGGTTACACCAATATTCATGCATGTGAAAATGATTGCATACTGTTTTGGAAAGTTCATGAAGATTTAAATGTCTGTCCAACATGTAACACTTCAAGATGGAAATCAGAAAAAGCAAGTCCTAACGAGTAACGTGTGCATAGAGTTCCTAGGAAAGTGCTTCGTTATTTTCCAATAAAGAAAAGACTTCAAAGGTATTTTATGTCCTCCAAAACAGCAGTGGATACAAGGTGGCATGAGGAAGGACGCATCCTGCCGTTGCTCCTTTTTGGAAGGATTTTGATTGTAGATCCAAAGTTTGCATCAGATAGTCGTAATCTTAGGCTTGCTATGTCCAGTGATGGATTTAACCCATATAGAACAATGACTTCAACATATAGCATTTGGCCACGACTCCGGCCCCCGCACCCTTGATCATGCAGAATCCGTCGAAGTACATCGTCCAGTACTCGAGGTTATCGGGGGCCGGTGGCTCCTGAGCCTCGGTCCATTCGGCGCCGAAGTCGGCCAGGGTCTGGGACTTGATGGCCTGCCGAGGGACGAAGGCGACGTCGAGTCCGATGAGCTCCGTGGCCCACGTGGCGATGCGCCCGACCGTGTTTTTGCCGCTGATGATCTCCCCGAGTGGAAAGCCGGTGACCACTTGGACGGAGTGGCTCGTGAAGTAGTGCCGCAGCTTGCGGCTCGTGATGAGAACGGTGTAGATCAGCTTCTCCACTTGGGTGTAGCGAATCTTGGCGTCGACCAGCACCTCATCGATGAAGTAGATGGGTGGCTGAACAGACAGAGCTCGACCCTCCTTGTTTTGTTCGACGACGAGGACGGTGCTGACGTCTTTGAAAGTCGCCGCAATGTAGAGGAGAAGGGGCTCTCCCAGGGTCTGGGACGTAAGGATCGGCGGCGACGAGAGCAGGGTCTCGAGCCGTTCGAAGGCTTCCTGGGCCTCGACGATCCAGGTGAACCGCTCTGCTTTTCGTAGCAGACGGTAGAAAGGCATCGCCTTTTCCCGAGCCTCGAGATGAAGCGACTGAGGGCTGCCAAGCACCCAGTTAGCCTTTGGACTCCTTTGACGTTGCTGATGGGCCCGAGGTTGAGGATGGCGAAAATCTTCTCGGGGTTCGCTTCAATCCCCCGCTCGGAGATGACGAAGCCTAGCAGTTTGCCCGAGGGCACCCCGAAAATGCATTTTTCAGGGTTCAGCTTGATTCGATAGCGCCGGAGGCTCGCAGACGTTTCCTCCAGATCTTGGACGAGGTCGGAGGCCCACCGAGTCTTGATGACGATATCGTCGACGTAGACCTCCAGATTCCGACCCAGCTGGTCGTGGAAGCACTTCTGCATGCAGCGCTGGTACGTGGCGCCGGCATTCTTGAGCCCGAACGGCATCGTGACGTAGCAGAAGGATCCGAAGGGCGTGATGAAGGATGTGGCCGACCGATCGGACTCCCGCATGGAAATCTGGTGATATCCAGAGTATGCGTCGAGGAAGCTGAGGGTTTCGCATCCGGCGGTCGAGTCCACGACTTGATCGATGCGCGAGAGAGGGAAGGAGTCCTTCGGGCAGGCCTTGTTGAGACTCGTGTAGTCAACGCACATCCTCCATTGCCCGGTTTTCTTCTTAACCATTACAGGGTTGGCCAACCACTCGGGGTGGTAGACCTCTTGAATAAACTTAGCGTTTACGAGCTTCGTCAATTCTTCCCCAATGGCCCGGCGCTTCTCGTCGTCGAAACACCGGAGTCGTTGCTTGGCGGGTCGAAAGCCCGCAATGATATCGAGGGAGTGCTCGGCGACTTCTCTCGGGATGCCGGGCATGTCCGAAGGTGCCCAGGCGAAGACGTCCCGATTTCGGATGAGGAAGTCGACGAGCGCACTTTCCTATTCGCAGGAGAGCGTTGTTCCGACCTTGGCCTTCTTGGAGGAGTCGGCGGGATCGAGAGCCACCTCCTTGGAGTCGTCGGCGGGCATGAAGGAGGTCAAAGACGAGGCCTTGGGGTCGAGCGTCGGGGCCGACCCTCTGGCTCTGCGGATCTCGTCCAGCTGGGCCGAGCCGAAACGGGCGGCGGCCAGCTCGAAGCTCTCCTACTCGCACGAGTGGGCGGGCTGGAAGCGCGACGAGACGGTTATGACGCCCTTCGGCCTGGGCATCTTCAGCTTCAGGTAGAAGTAGTTGGGGACGGCCGTGAACTTCGCGTAGCATGGTCGGCCCAAGATGGCGTGGTAAGCTCCGGTGAAGTCGACCACCTCGAAGGTGAGCGACTCGGTCCGGAAGTTGCTTCGGTCACCGAATGTAACTGGGAGCGTAATTTGCCCGAGGAACGTTGCATAGCCCTCGAGGACGACTCTGTGAAACGGAGCGTGACTCGGATGGAGGTCGGCCTCCGTCAGCTTCATTGCCCTGAAGGCGTCGGCATAGAGGATGTTGAGGGCGCTCCCTCCATCCATGGACACCTTCGATAGACGTACGGAGCCGACGATGGGGTCGAGCACCAGCGGGAGGCGCTCGGGTTGTGGAATATGGTCGGGGTGGTCGGCCCGGTCGAAGGTGATCGGGGCCTCGGACCACTTGAGGTAGCGGGGGACCGCGGGATCGGTCACATTGACCTCACACCAAGTTCTCTTCTGCCGGCGGCGGGACTCGCTGTAGGCCACGGGGCCGCCAAAGATCATGAGACAGTCCTCTGGCTCGGGGAAGGCTGCGCCGGCGTCGTCTTCGGCCCCTTTGGCTTGGGGGTCAGCCTTGGCCGCCAAGGAGTCGGGTTGGAACCCGCTCTTGAAGAACCTCCTTGCCAAGTGGCAGTTCCGGAGGGTATGCTTGACGGGCACGGAGTGGTTGGGGCAGGGCCGGTCAAGCATTTTCTCGAAGTGGCCGTCGTGATTGGCCGGCTTCTTGGTCAAGGGTCGAGCCGGCCAGTCGGCAGCAGCCACGAAGTCGTAGTCGCGGCGTCGGCCCCTCCCCTTCTTGCGGCTCGAACTGCTGCCACCTCGCTCGTTGCGACGGTCGACATGCCGGTCGAGGGGTTGATCGCCCCGACGGTCGGTCTCGGACCTCTCCTCCTTCAACCGGTTTCGGTCGAAGTTGGCCTGCACGTCCTCTTCTCCGGTGGCGAAGGTCGTGACGACGTCGAGGAGGTCCCGGGCCGTCCGAGGGTTCCTACGGCCCAGCTTGTGGACGAGTGCCTTAGACGTCGTCCCGCAGGAGAAGGCGGTGATGACGTCGGCGCCGCTGACGTCGGGCACCTCATTGCGCTTTCGCGAGAAGCGCTGGATGTAGTCTCAGAGCGACTCGTCAAGCCTCTGCTTGCAGGTTTTGAGGTCCCAGGAATTACCTGGGCGCGTGTAGGTCTCCTGAAAGTTGCCGGTGAAGATGCGGCGCAGTTCGCTCCAGTCCTGGATGCAGCCCTGGGGGAGGTGCTCGAGCCATCCTCGGGCCGAGTCGGTGAGGAAGAGCGGCAGGTACTGGATGGAGAACAGGTCGTCTACTCCTCCGGTCCTGCAAGCGAGACGGTAGTCTTCGAGCCAGTGGACGACGTTCGTTTCCCCGTTGTAGCGGCTGATGGTGGTCGGGGCGCGAAATCTTTGCGGGAATTTCGCGTGCCGTATGAGCGATCCGAACGTTCTGGGTCCGACCTCGTCAGGGCTTGGGCTCCTGGGGTCGGGGCGGCGTCGGTAGTAGCGGTCGAAGGAGCGCCTCCGTCGAGACTCGGCGCGAAGCTCGCTCCTTGCCTGTCGCCGGGCGTCGATGGTGCCACGGACGTCGCGATCGGGGCCGATTTGTGGGAGGACTGACCCCGCGTGATGTCGAGGGTTTCGTTCCTCGACTCGGCTGTCGTGCGCCAAGCTTCGCCAGTCATGGGATCGGCGGTTGCTTTGTGTCTCCGACTACTGGGGTCGGAGGGACGCTTCTGGTTGTCAAAGCGCGCTGCCGAGGTAGAAGCGCACGCGATCGTACACTTCCCTCAGCGCTGGGTCCTCCGGAGCAGCGGTTTCGTCGAGGACGTGCGCCGCTGCCGCGAGGTTCTCGAGGGGGGTGTCGAAGGCTGGCGGCCCTCCAGCTACAAGTTGCTGGTAAGCGGACTGCCCCCGGGCTTGAGCTGCGTCGCTAGGACCAGCTATAGCCTTTCCTCGAGGCTCAGGGCTGCCGATTCATCCTAGGGGCGGCCAGGCCTGGCCAGCGGTGTCCACCGCGGGACGCGGGGACGGGTTGGCGCCTGGCGTGTTGCCAGGAGTCGCCGGTTCCGCGCCCTTAGGGGAGTAAAGCACTCCCTCGATGGGTCGTGCCCCAGAACGAGATCGCTCCGCCGACGCCGCGTAGCGCACTTCTTGCGCGGTGCTTGGAGGCGAAGCTCGCCGCCTTCGTTGGCGACGAAGTTCAGACTTCCGAAGCGGAAGGCCTGTCCAGAGGAGAAAGTGGGGACGCGCCACGACCGGCCATCTCCTGTGATGGCCACCGTGAAGCCCCTGAAGCGAAGGTGGGAGACCGAAGTGTCTCCCTTAACGGCAAAGAAGAAAGCCATTGAAAAGTCGAAGCAAGAGCACACCAAGAAATGCCCCTACCTGGCGCGCCAACTGTCGGCGTTCTGACTATCGGCACAGTACGAGAAACGATTGAGGGGGTGATGTGCCTTCGTATTCGATGTGGCTTAGTCTGCGGAAGACTCAAGGAGTAAAATACCTGGTTCAGGCCACCTCGAGTGGTGTAATACCCTACATCCAGAGGGTGGTTTATATCGATGGAAAGATACAAAGGGTCGGATTCTCTTTTCGGGGAGGATCCGACACCTAGATCGCGAGTGCTCGATGCTCTTGATCGGAGGGTTGCTTGCGCGTAGACGGTTACGCGCAAGGGCTCTAGTTTCGGTTTGTGTGTGTTCGTGTTTTGGTCGTCGTTCCCCGGGCCCTCCTTTATATAGGGCGGTCCGGGGTTACAGAATGGTGAGTCCTACGCGATCCTGCTGTCTCGCTTACAGGTGGGTCCTCCACTGTCGTGGCCATCATTCGTTCTGCCCACGCAGGGGCGTGGTCCGTCGTGTCGCACGTCGCGGCGGGCACTGTAGCATCAGTCCGGAACTGTAGCGTCAGCCACAGTGCCGCCGGGTCTTGTCCGCTGACTCCTGCGGTCCGTCTGGTACCGTAGCTTCAGCTGGAGTGTCGTCGTGGTGAACCCGTCCCGTCCCGTCAGGACGGTTAGCGGTTGGCCACCGGAATAAATGCGAAGTTACGCCGTACCTACCCCCGGGGGTCGGTTCCCAGGGGTCGGCGTTTCCGCGCGTCTTAGCGGCTAAGACAGCTCTCGTAGATCGTTGCTTCGGGGGTCGGACTGCGCGTTCGTGCGCCGTCGTCCAACCCCTAAACCCTTCGGGGTCTTGGTCCACGTGCGCGAGTACGGGTGATAAGTACCCGAGGTACATGATTCTGACAGTAATGACTACATGACCACTTGTAGCAAATATCTATTAGTATGTATGCTTCTGGATCAAGGAACCATCTGATATGTGAATGCTTTGTTTATGTTGTCGTTAAAGCCTGTGCACTGGTTCAAGACTATATGTGTGTTGTTATGATTGTGTGACCTGTATTGCTTCTGGATCGAGGAACCATCTGATATGTGAATGCTTTGTTTATGTTGTCGTTCAAGCCTGTACACTGGTTTTTTGTGTTCAGGGCTATATGTGTGTTGTTATGTCGACTGTGACCTGTATTCTGCCACATCTATGCTGACAATTTTTCCTGTCCTTGTCGACAGATTCTCTATTGTACAACTAGCTAATTTGCGTTCCTGGTGCTGATAATTAGCAACAATATATCTGTCGGTAAAACTATATGTCAGTTGGCAAATATTAACTGTCGGCGATTTATTAACTGTCGGGGTATTACTTAACAGTCGGCAACGGTTACTCTTTCAGCGACACATGATCTGTCAGCAAAAATGTTAACTGTCGGCGAAACTTTCCTCGACGGCTTCAGACGCGACTGTTTTGTATCAGTCGAGATAGGCTGAAGCGGCAGATTATCCGTCGGCGAAAGCTGTCTTTCCCAACAGTATGGTGTGTTGGGAAAGGTGTGAAATGGTGTAGTGATGGTTAGTAGTGCATCAATGCTATTATCCGGTCGTAACGAATAAAATTTTAAAAACGTGCATGTAGACTGTACCAGCTGAGTAGAAAGAGAGGGCAATATCGGTGGAGGATTGGGATTTTTTATTGTGACGTGGGACCCACTTAGAGTAATAAGCATTATAGAGACTGAAATAACTAAACGGCTTCCTGTGACCCATCTTACTGTTGAGTTTGGCATGACACACATTGTGGTCGCCCTAATAATCCTGCCCCGTGAAAAACCAGGCTTCATTTTTGTTTCCTCTGAAGTCCAAACCATGCTCACATGAGATTGAGCTCCTCGGCAGTCGACTGCACCACTGTTAGGTGGCTGGTTGGTGGGCCTCCTCTTATATCTGGGTTCACCTGCCAGCCACTCGGCATTCGCAGCGTCGACAATCGAGGGGCTTCAACCATGCTAGCTGATAGATGCACTGCATGCGCAACTGCTGAGGGGCCTCAGGGGCCTCATATGTGCTAACTGATGGATGCATGGAAATGATTCTTTTTATATAGTCGGGCAGGCATATGGAGCAGTTTGAAGGTCCGTTTGGTTGCTTGGCCCCTCTCAGCCTGTGCCGTACTACAGGTCAACCTAGCTGAGTTGAGCGGTTCTGTATATGCAAGGGTGTATGTTTGGTTGGTTTGCTTCTGCTGAAACTGGCTGGGACGGGGCGACTATGGTTGGCATCATGGAGTGAATCCATCGCAGTTTTGGCTCCTGACCTCCGATCGTACATCCGCTGCCCAATATGCTCGTCCACGATGGACAGGCCCATTTTGCATCCGTGGAGCTGGACCACCCAACGTTGCCAAGCAACCAAATTGTTCTCTTTAGGATTATTTTTTATGTTTGAACTAGAACTCTTATCTTGACGATATATATATGTTCTATTACGTTAGCATAAAATATGAAGTATTGAAACCAGCTGTATTTGTTACGGAATTGTACGCTGCTTATACATTTTAATTAATTATCCATTGTAGAAGTTCATAATGTGCTGTACGTTTGTAGACAATATAAACGATACCTCGTTCTTCAAATATACACTTCGATCCGCGTTCAAGAAATAAAAGTAGCAAGATCTAGTATTTTGTTGTCAAACCAATACGAATATATAGAGGGAAAGCGAGATTGAATGTTGCTGCTTTGCGTACTTCTTGTTCAGGCGGCCCAAATATTCTATGTTTGAACAACCAACAGAGCACTGCATTTCAGCTATCTGATCGATTGGCACATACAGGAACAAAATTAAGTTAAGCAGATGGGTACTGCAATGGAACGGATGCCTCATCTATCTGCGAACTATTTTTTCATAGTTGACCCCGGGGGGGGGGGGGGGGGGGGGTCACGCATCCCACTCAGGGGAGGTTTCTTGGAGGATCCCATGGGAGCTCAACAATATTACACCAATCCTGACCTAAGCTAGTTTCACTGGGGTGGAAACCAGTGTCTCCACAGGAAGGCGTCATTCTTGTAGGCCGCAAGCAGACGTGGCTGCGAGGGAGGCAGGCTATGGAAGACAATATCGTTACGGTGTTTCCAGATGTTCCAGCAGCAGAGGTGAATGGTGTCAAACCGTTCCAGTGGCACTGGGGCTGGTTTTGGTAGCTCCCAAAGACGAGTGACCTGCGGCTGATGTTGATCAGTTATTCCTAGATGGCTCCAGAATGGTGCAGCAAAAGGATATGACAAGATCAAGCGTTGCAGGGTGTCGATGTTCTGACCACCGGCACAGTAAAATTTACGTAATCGGAGGGAGTATCGGTGCGCTCTTCGTATTCGAAGTGGCCTAATCTATGAAAGACTCAAGAATTAACCTGGTTCGGGTCGCCGTCGAGACGTAATACCCTACGGCTAAGGAGAGAGTGAGGTCGAATCTTATAAACTCAAGAACACGAATACAATGTCGGAGGGACCTCACACAGAGAGGAACTCCTGCGCTCGTAGGTGGTGTGTATGTATGCTAGAACTGAATTACTTTTCGACTAATGCCCCGGTGCCCCTTTATATAGGGTTGGACCAGGGTTACATGGCTTGATGTCTACGAAATCAGATGACCCCCTAATGGGTGGGGCCATAGTCTTCTGTGAGTTTGGTCTTCTAGCGTCTGCTGGCACCGGAGCAGACGGTCAGCGTCCTTTGTTCGTCCTTCTGTCCATCGCGGAGGGACAAAGGTGGCTTTTATAGAAAGAGGATATTCTACATGAGTACTGGTTATAGTCACACTCCCAAACTCCTGAGAAGTCTTTTTTACCTAACTCGTTTGGCTTTACTGCCCGATGGGCAACTTTACCTCCCGCCAGAACGCTTTACTTGCTTCTCAAATGCTTTACCGCTCCAGTCTGGTTGCTTTACTGTCTTTTGAACTGCTTTACCTCCTGCTGTACGTCATCAAGAATCTCTGTGTCCGTCAAGCTTGACCGTTGAAGTTGCGGCCGGGCCTCGGAGGGTGGCCAAGTCTTGTCGTCGTCTGGTCTCGGCCTGCAATGGTCGGGCCTGTGTCTTCGAATAATTCTAGTGTAAGTGTTGGAAGTGGTCGGCTTGGATACCCCAACCCCTAGGGGCCGGGTCGTTGTCCTGGTGGTCGATTTGTTTAAGTCCTTCGTGGGCTGCAAGGTGGGCCGTGGGCGTAGCCCGCAGATGGGGCTTCGTGTAGAGGCCGGGTCCACAAGTACCCGGGGTGTATTATCCCAAAAGTAGCCTCCCATCCTTACGCCGTTTGCAATCCTTGTTGAGACGGCACTGGGCTAATCTTTGATACATGTTGATGCTTGATCCTACGGTGCGCGCGAGCGCGCCCATAGGGCGGAGCCCGCGAGCTCCCGAGTGATCTGGGGGGTCAGTCACAGGGTTTTGTCTTCGTATGGTCTTCAGTGTCTCGTCGTTGACCTACGGGTGCGCGGGAGCACGCCGGTAGGGCGTAGCCCTTGAGCCCCCAGGCGATCCAAAAGGTCAGTTGAGGGGCTCAATCTTCGTCTTCATTGTCGATCGTCGATGGTTGATCCTACGGGGGCGCGCAAGCACGCCCTTAGGGCATAGCCCAGAGCCCCCAGCGACCCAAGGGGTTAGTCGAGGAGTGAATCCTTGTCTTCGTTGTGCAAAAATCCTACGGGTGGGCACGAGCGCGCCCGTAGGGCGCAGCCCCTGAGCCGCCGGGCGATCCAAAGGGTCGGTCGGGGATTAGTCTTCGAGTCAATAGCTCCTGATCTTCGAGGTCGGTTCAAAATTGATTTTCGTCATTAGCCGAGTGTCGGGGATAGATGCCTAGATTGAGCCAGTCGGGCCGGCTTCGTCTCATGATCAGCATCGCGCCTAGGTTGGACTGGGCAGGCCAGCCGTTTTTCATGATCAGCGCCCCAGGCAAGCATCGGGTCGATCAGCTTAACGTCCGATCCTTCATTTGCCCTATTCCGTGAGATTCAAACTCACTGTGTTAGTAACGGCGTCGGCAACGACTCCGACGATCACGCGATTCCGCCGCCTCCATGTGGACGGCGGATGATGCGTCTGGGAATCATAACCGTCAATCGATCCGGACGGTCGGATAAACTGATCAGACGACCCAGAAGGCGCGACGGTTTGCGCGAGCGTGTCCTATCGAACTGACGTCCACCTAGCATTAACTGCCCTTGCAGGAGTGCATAGTTGTCGCAACTGCCGGAGGAGTTTTCCAAAGATTGCGTAAGTCCACTTGTCGGTGAGTGGGTATCGAAACTCGCGGGTGCCCGACAGTTCGGGCGCCCATCATGTCGCGCCGTCACATCAATGCGGCTGTTTGAATAAAAGGCCACCGCAGGCCTCCTATTCGTTCTCATCGTTTTGAACTTCAAACTCACACTAGCTGGAAGAAGTCCATCGTCTCCAAGGCCGCCCTCGAGAACTATATCAAGGCCGGCATGCTCCCTTCGAGGGAGGTCACGTAGTAACGGCCGACGGTCGGGGAGCACGCGCCGGCGCCGGAGCCCAACGAGATGGTCACCTTCGTCGACTTCCACGAGCGTGGGCTTTCGCTACCCAGCTCCAACTTCTTCCGCGACCTGCTGGCCTACAACGGCGTCCGCCTCCACCACCTCAACCCGAACAGGGTGCTGCAGATCTCCATCTTCGTCATGTTGTGCGAGGCGTATCTCGGCATCAATCCGCATTTTGACTTGTGGAGGTACTCTTCTGCGTGTCGCAGCAGAAGGAGGGGGGCGCCATCCGAAACGTAGGGGGCGGCGGGATTTGTCTTCGCAACAACTGCACGTCGGAGTACTTCAACATACCCTTGAAGAAATCATTGAAGGGGTGGCACGAGGATTGGTTCTACATCAACAATGCCGCTCCCTGCCTGCTGCCATTCCGCGATGAGCCCGCCTAGGTGTTGGACTCGTGGGGCGCGAGGCTCACCGCCGAAGAAGAAGATGCCCTGGACCCACTGCTCCGAAGGATCGAGGAGCTCCAGAAGGAGGGCCTGAACGACACCAAACTCGTCGCGACCTTCGTCAAGCGCCGCGTCCACCCTCTCCGCCCTGCGTCCCCGACTGCTGTGTGACTACACCGGCCGGTTCGACAGCATGCGGGAGATGATCTGGTTCGAGCTGTCGGTGGAGAACCTGGTCATGCGGCTAGGCAAGATCCTAGAGGGTGATGTGGCGACTGAGCTGGCCGACGGGCTGGCCCCTCTGGACACGGGGCACCAGGCGGGAAGATTGGTAAGTTGCATCGTTCTCCTTTCATTTGTCGTCGAAGTAGAGTGTCGCATAGTCATCGTAATCTTAGGCTCGTCCTTGTTCGTGACCGCCACGGGAGGATATCCTGCCCTCACCTGCGCCGACTCCGGTCGGGGCCACGGCCGCGGCTGTGGCCGCGGGTCCGGTTGCTTCGAATGCTGGGCCGGCTGCTCCAAGTGCCGGGCCGGCTGCTTCAAGTGCAGCTGCCGGTTCGGCACCGTTGGTCGGGTCGGGGAGATCGCCTTGGACTCGTACTGCTGCTGCTGCTGTCGCCCCTGTCATAGCGAGGCTGCCTGCCGTCGTCGCGTTGGACGACTCCGACTCTTCAGACGATGTGCCGTTGAACCAACGCATTCGGCGCTGGAGGGAACGTGATGACGTGCCCGAGCCCTCTCCGAAGAGGGTAAGGGCGGAGGAACAGGAGGTTGAGACATCTGTCGACCCCTCGGCGTCCCTAGCCGCAGCCATCGTGGGACCGACGATTGGACTACCGGCGCCGACCCGGGGCCTTCCATCCCCGGTTCTAGTGTCGCGAGCGTAAGTTCCTGCGCTTTTAGTCAGTTTATCATAATTTACCTTACCGTCTGTAGTGTCGTGATTGTGTTTGCTTGCTTGTGGTTCCCCGACTTCAATCGTCGCAGTGTGGGCCCACGCGTCGGGGTCAGTGTCTGAGGGGGAGACTACAACTGTTGGGTCAACGTAGTCTGCAGCGCCATCGTCGTCGTCGGCTCGAAGCACATCAGCCGACGAGCCTGCGGTTGGTGAGACCGCGCCGCCACCGCCCAAGCCAATCCCTGAGGAGAGGGAAGAAGCGGGTGAAGAAGAGACCTGGTCTCCTCCGGACGTAGAGGCTGGAGAGATGAAGTGCAGCCCTCGGATGTCGGTGCCGGGGAAGGTGAAGCGCAGCCCCCGAGCGTCGACGTTGAGGAAGATGAGGCGCAGCCCCTGAGCGTACATGGATGCCGAGGACGTCCGAGAGTTGGAGCCGTCCCTCGCCGCAGGGCCAAAGAAGCCAACGCCGCTGCCGTCGCCGACGCCTGTCGTCGATGTGTCGCAGGCGCAGATGCAGTCTCCGGCTCGCGCTGTGACGGGGTCGGACGAGCCAATGCTTCCCCAAGCTGCCGACGAGTTAGAGCCGCAAGCGCAGGACTTGGGGGAGCCGGCAGCACAGCTCTTTGTGCCGCTGTGGAGGAGTCAAGGGGGCCAGTATAGCCCCAGGTGGCAGAGGGAACGAGGGATCTGATGCCGCCGATCGTCGCAGAATAACAAGCAGCGCTTCTTCCTGCTCCCGTTACCCCGAATGAGGCGGTCAGAGAAGCTTGGGCACAGCTCGACAGCCAGGCGTTGATGACGAGCCGACTCGTCGTCGAGGCTATCCCGCACCTCCACGGCGCGTTGGAGTCCCTGACCGAGTGTCGGGTTATCTTCGAAGATCCCTATACACGGTAGTGCCGGGTAAGTCGTAATTTCTATTGAAGTGGTTTCTTACGAACCTTAGGTGGTTGCGATGCTGTGTGGGGGGTGTCTTGCAGGAGACTCTCCGTCGAGGGGCGGGCCTTCCCTTGCAGAACCTTCTCTAGGCTGAAGTCGATGCGCTGCGTGAGGAGCTATCGAAGACCCGCGCCGAAGCCAAGAGGATTGCTGCCGAGCAGCGCCGCGTCGCCGAGGCCGCCGAGCTCAACTCCAAAGATCTCATTCGAGGAGAGCGTGGAGTCCCAGAGGGGGATCGCCATGGTGCGCGCAGAGAAGTCTAGGCTCTGGGAGGAGCTTGCGTCCGCCAAGTTCGCAGTCGTGCGTTAGTACTCTTACCTTCCCGCTTTTTGGTTCACTTAGTCGCTCGATGTGCTGAGGTTTGCTGCTTTGCGCAGTGCTCAAGCAACAAGTCGATCGGCACGCCGCAGAGATGGAGGACCTGCGGAACCAGAAGCGTGCCGCCCAGGGGGCCTGCGAGTCGATCGAAAACGCCCTCGCTCGATCCGAGGAGCTCTGCCGCCTCGCCTGGCAGAGACTACATGCCTCGGACTCACGCTTCGTGGTAGCCGAGGAAGAAGTCAAGAAGCTATCAGCGGACCAGGCGGGGCTGAGGGAGTCGTCGGCCGCCGCCTTGACGCTGGAGCGGGAGGCTCACGAAGCGACGGTGGCCCGGCTTCAACGGGAGCTGTCAAAGGCCCACGTCGCGGCCAAAGCTGCGAGGAAGGATCGGGATGGTGAGTGCTTACTTTGTTTATCGAGTTGCCGGGGTCGGTCCCTTAGTGCTGTGCTCGATGCAGATGCGGTTGGCGAGTTCCAGGCACAGCGAGGGGGAGTCCGTTCCTTGCTGCACCAGGTCTTCACCGACGCTCGCGAGGGCTCCATCGCCACTGATCATGCGGTCCGAGTGCTGCATCTACTGTCGAGACTTATCAACTTTGAGCTGGTAGTGGCGCTGCAAGATGGAGCCGCGCTGACCCTGGCGCACACTCGGTCGCATTATCCTGACGCCGACCACGGGCGCATCTCCGAGGGGTTCACCGCAGGGACATCGGGGGAGGAGATGCTAAGGCTGCACGACGAAATGAAGCCCTAGGCTCGGGAGATCCCCGGCTACCAGAGGTTGAACTTCCTCCGAGAGCGGTTCGGGCACAAGCCTCCTCAGGTGTGATTGTATCTGTCGTTCGGAATCTGCTTGTAAATAATTTCCAGCGAAACAATGTGATCTTTTGGGTTCGGTGCTATGAGGAGCGCTGTTTCCGACCCCTTTTGTGCTGTCGATAGCGTTTCGCACTTAACGTTTTTCGTGATCCGTTGAGCATTGATTGAGCGACTGGGTCGGGTATAGCTCGTTGGGTCGAGAGTCGGCTCGATACAGCCGTAGAGCGTCACTAACACCAGGTCGTCAATCGTTAGCAGCGAGGAAAGACTCAAACAAAAATGCTCATAGTCCACTTCAGCATGCTCGAGAGTCACCCGTGACCTAGGCACGGGTCGAGGGATCGGTCTTCGAAGAAACGAGATAAAGGCACGAAGCCTTAGAGAGGGCGAGGCGCGGAGCCTTAGCAAAGGACGAGGCACAGAGCCTTTGGAAAAAACGAGGCATGGAGCCTTAAAACGGAAAGCGAAAGGGACGAGCGATCCGACCCTTGAACAGAGACACTGAAAGTAGCCCCCAGATAGCGAAGGGTGGCCTGGCAGGCCACGCTTCGCCATCTAAAGTAGTTAAGTAAATGAGAAAGAGATGTGCACAAAAAACTTAGCTAATTTTATTATGCATAGAATCGGTGCAGATTCTCAATGTTCGAGGCATAGGCTAGCTCCCTGCTGCCTTCGATCGCCAGCTTGTAAGCGTCGGGCCTTAGGACTCGTTTGATTACATAAGGCTCCTCCCAGGGTGGCGATAACTTGTGATAGTCGGTCTTGTCCTGAACCCTCTTGAGCACAAGATATCTGACTTGTGAAGGCCAGACCCTTGACGCACCGAGCATGTAGTTGTCGCAGCCTCTGCTGGTACTTGGCCGATCGTACAATGGCGATGTCTCTCGCTTCGTCCCGCTGGTCCAAGGCATCGTGTCGCGCTGCTTCCGACCTCTCTTCATCGTAGGCTCGGACCCTCAGGGAGTCATAGTCGAGGTCGGTCGGTAGCACAGCTTTTGCTATGAAGGTCATGAAGAAGGGGGTATACCCCGTGATTCTATTGGGGGTTGTTCGCAGGCCCCACAACACGGACGGAAGTTCCTTGACCCATCGCCCGGCCGCCTGCCTGACGAAATCGTAGATCCGAGGCTTCAATCTTTGGAGCACCATCCCATTGGCGCGCTCAACGTGACTGTTAGTCATCGGATGGGCCACGGAAGCAAAGTTGAGTCGGATGTGATACTCTTCATAGAATTCCTAAAAAACGTGCCCGGTAAACTGTGTATCGTTGTCAGTGATGATAGAGTGCGGGAATTCGAACCGACAGATGATGTCGTGGATGAACTCGACGACGCAGCTAGAGCTGATGCTAGGGATCGGCTTGGCCTCAATCCACTTGATGAACTTGTCGACGGCGACGAAGAGATGGGTGAAACCCCGGGCGCTTGTCGAAAAGGCCTAAGGATATCGAGCCCTCAGACCGGGAAAGGCCACGTGATTGGGATCGTCTGGAGGTCTTGAGCTGGCAGATGCGCCTGTTGAGCGTAGAACTGGTAGCCTCTGCATGAACGAACGAGCTTCTCGGTGTCGAAGACCACCATGGGCCAATAGAACCCCGAGCGAAAAACTTTTCCGACCAAGGTCATCGGGGCGGCGTGGTGTCCGCAAATGCTCGAGTGAATGTCATCAAGGAGATGGAGACCCTCCGCCTGAGGGATACAGCACTGAATAATGCCGTTGGGGCTCCACTTGTAGAGTCCATTGTCGATGATAACGTAAGCTTTGGCTCGGTGTGAGACCCGTCGGGCCTCGTTGGTGTCGACCGGAAGAGTGCCGTCTTGGAGAAAGGCGAAGTTGTCTTGGGACCAGTCGGAGACGATGACCATAACCTCCGCCTCGGGGGGTCGGAGCTTGATCACCAAATGCCGCCTCGACCTTGGGGTCGGCGGCATCGTCTTTGATCTTGACAGTTGGCTTGGTGAGGACCTCGAGAAAACCGTCGTCGGGGGCCGGACCCCGCCCCGAGGCCATTCGAGCTAAGGTGTCGGTCGCTTCATTGTCGCGGCGCAGAATGTGATGGAGCTCGAGCCCGTCAAATTTGTCTTTGAGCTTGCGAACTTCATGTCAGTAAGCTTCCATCTTGGGAATCTCGGCAGCTTGATATCTTCATAACTTGGTTAACAACGAGCTCGGAGTCGCCTTTGATGTAGAGCTGTCGGACGCCGAGGGTGATGGCCATTTGGAGGCCATGGAGCAAAGCTTCGTACTTGGCGGCGTTGTTGGAGGCGGGGAAATGGATTTGCAGGACGTAACGGAACTTGTCTCCCTTGGGAGAGATGAGGACGATGCCAGCCCCCAGCCTCTTAGTTTGCAGGAGTCATCGAAGAACATAGTCCGATGCTCGAAGTCGGTGGGGGCCGGCGGTTCTTGAGCCTCGGTCCACTCGGCGATGAAGTCGGTGAGGGTTTGTGATTTGATGGCTTGCCGAGCCACGTAGGTGATATCATGGCCCATGAGCTTTATAGCCCACGTGGCGATGCGCCCGACCATGTCCTTGCCGTTGATGATCCCTCCGAGCTGGAAACTTGTCACCACCCGAATGGGATGGCTGTTGAACTAGTGACGAAGCTTGCGGCTGGTGATGAGGAGGGTGTAGAGCAGCTTCTCCACTTGGGTGTACCGAGTCTTGGCATCGGCCAGCACCTCGCTGATGACGTGGCGGGCCACTGGACCTTCAAGGCCCAGCCTTCCTCCGACCGCTCGACGATAAGGACGGTCTTAATGACCTTCGCAGTTGCAGAAATGTAGAGGAGCAGTGGCACACCAGAGGTCGGAGAAGTTAGGACTGGCGGAGTCGATAGCATGGTCTTGAGCTATTCGAATGCCTCCTGCGCCTCAGTGGTACAGGTGAAGCGGTCGGACTTTCACAAGAGTCGGCAGAAAGGCATGGCCTTTTCGTCGAGTCGAGAGATGAAACGGCATAGCGCGCTAGGCACCCAGTTATCAACTGGACCCCCTTGATGTTGTTGATGGGCCCGAGGTTGCAGATGGCTGTGATCTTCTCGGGGTTGGCTTCGATGCCACGCTCGAAGATGATGAAACCGAGGAGCTTGCCGGAGGGAACACCGAAGACGCACTTCTCGGGGTTGAGCTTGATGCGGTACCTCTGGAGGTTGGCGAAGGTTTTCACCAGGTCTTAAATAAGGTTGGCCGCTTGCCGAGTCTTGATGATGATGTCGTCGATGTAGACCTTCAGGTTCCGACCCAGTTGGTCGTCGAAGCACTTCTGCATGCAGCACTGATATGTGGCACCAGCATTCTTGAGCCCGAACAACATCGTGACGTAGCAGAACGAGCCGAACGGCGTGATGAAAGACGTATCCGGCTGGTCGGGGCCACGCATAGAGATCTGATGATACCCGAAGTACGCATCGAGAAAGCTAAGGGTTTTGTAGCCGGCGGTGGAGTCGACCACCTGATCTATACGTGGCAAAGGAAACGGATCCTTTCGGCATGCTTTGTTGAGACTCGTGTAATCAACGCACATCCTCTTTTTTTCATTCTTCTTCTTAACCATTACAGGGTTGGCCCGCCACTCGGGGTGGTAGACCTCTTGTATGAACTTAGCATTTATCAGCTTGGTAATCTTCTCTCCAATGGCGCGGCGTTTCTTGTCGTCGAAGCGTCAGAGTGTTGCTTCACCGGTCAGGACCCGAGAATGATGTTGAAAGAGTGCTTGGCGACCTCTTTCAGGATGCCCGGCATATCAGGCGGTGCCTAGGCAAAGACATCTCGATTTCGGATGAGGAAGTCGACGAGCGCGCTTTCCTATTTGTCGGAGAGCGCTGTCCCGATCTTCGCTTTCTTGGTCGGGTCAGCGTTGTCGAGGATTATCTCCTTGGAGTCATCAGCGGGTTCGAAGGACATAGAAGTTGAAGGCTTGGAGTCGAGGGTCGGGGCCAATACCTTGGACTTGCGGATCTCTTTGAGTTGGGTCGACCCCACGAAGGCGACGGCCAGCTCATAACTCTCTTGCTCGCAGGCGAGAGCGTGCTTGAAGCGGACGTCATAGTGATGACGCCCGTAGGCTCTGGCATCTTGAGCTTGAGGTAGACTTAGCTGTGAACGGCCATAAACTTGGCGTAGCATGGCCAACCGAGGATGGCATGGTAGGCGCCGACGAAATTGACCACCTCGAAGGTGAGCTTCTCTATCTTGAAGTTGTTGCAGTCGCCGAAGGTGATTGGCAAGGTGATTTGACCCAGGGGTAGTGCGCTGCCCCGGGGATGACGCCATGGAAAGGGACGTGGCTTGGACGGAGGACTCCGAGAGCTTCATAGCTTTGAAGGTGTCGATGTAGAGGATGTTGATGGTGCTGCCACCATCCATAAAGACCTTGGTCAGGCATGTGGTGCCGATGATCGGATCGAGCACCAAAGGCAGCCGCCCTGGCTGAGGGATGTAGTCGGGGTGGTCGGACCCGTCGAAGGTGATCGGGGCCTCCGACCACTTGAGGTAGGTAGGCGCAGCGGGGTCGGCGAGGTTGAAATCCCGCTCTGTTTTCTTCTGGTGGCGCCGTGACTCGTAATCCACCGGCCCGTCGAAGATCATCAGGCAGTCCTTCGGCTCGGGGAAGGCATTGTCGGCATTGCCCTCGGCTTCCGTCGCAGGAGGGTCGAGATTTTGAGGTTGGAGGAAGTCGGGTCGAAAGTTACCTCTGAAGAACATTCGCATCTGGTGGCAGTCCCGCATGGTATGCTTGACGGGGGTCGAGTGGTTGGTGCAGTGCTTGTCGAGCATCTTTTCGAAGTGCTTGTTGTGGTCGGCCGGCTTCCTTGCTTGGGGTCGGGGCTGCCGCTTGGTGATGCCCACGAACTCATCGTCTTGCCAACGGTTCCTCTGCTTCTTGTTGCTCGATCCACCCTCGTTCCGGCCGTCTCTGCCGTCGGAGCGGTTGTCGGTCTTGCGATCCGCCTTTGACTTGTCCTTATCCTTGGTTCGATCCCGGTCGAAGTTGGCTTGCACGGCCTCCTCCCAAGTGGCGAATGTGGTGGCGATGTCGAGAAGAGCGCATGCCATCCGAGGGTTTTTACACCCAACTTGTGAACAAACATCTTGGATGTCGTGCCGCAGGTGAAGGTGTTGATGATGTTGGCATCGCTCACGTCGGGCAGCTCATTCCGCTTTCGTGAGAAACACTGGATGTAATCACGGAGCGATTCGTCGAGGTTCTGCTTGCAGTTCTTCAGATCCTAGGAGTTACCCAGGTGTGTGTACATTCCTTGGAAGTTGCCGACAAAGGCACGGCGGAGGTCGGCCCAGTCGCGGATGCTATCCTCGAGAAGGTGCTCAAGCCACCCCCTGGCCGAGTAGGATAGGAAGAGTGGCAGGTACTTGATAGCAAACAGGTCGTCCGCGCCCCCGACTCTGCATGCATGGCGATAATCTTCGAGCCAGTGGGCGGGGTTAGTCTCACAGTTGTACTTGGTGATGTTGGTCGGAGCTCGAAATCTCTACGGGAAGACGGCTCTCCAGATTTGAGACTCGGGCTGAGGCTCCGAATGTGGTCGTAGCTGCGCCGACGGTCACGACGGTCGGGAGTTCGCTCCCGCCTGGACTCGGCGTAGCGCTTGCTCCTGGCTTGCCTCCGCGCGTCGATGGCTTGGCGAGCGTTGCGATGTTCCCCGAGGCGTCGTCGAACGGTGCCGGCCAGTGAATGAGAGTCTCGTGCCTCGGTCCGACTACGGCGGCTGTTACGAGGTGGACTTCGTCGGTCGGCGCTTGGTCAGTGAGAGCTGTGCGCCTCGGAGTGCTGTGGCCGAAACGATGGTTCAGGATGTTGAAGCACGCCGTCAAGGTAGATGCGTAGACGATCGTAGGTCTCTTTGAGCATGGTGTTGTCAGGCGTGGCGGACTCGTGGAGGACGTATGTCGTCACCGCTCGGTTCTCATACGGCATGTCGAAGACGGGTGTACCGCCGTCCATGATCTGTTAATAGCTAGAACGTGCTTGGGCTCGAGCGCCACTGTTCGTCGCAGCAGCACCCTTACCTGGAGCACCATCCCCGGTGGCCAATTTGCGCCGGAGGGCGCCCTTGACGATGAAAAGAGCCCAATGATGCGAAGAAGGGTCATCGTCGAGGGCTTTGCTGGGAGTGGGGTTCTGCGCGGCCTTGGGAGCCTGCAGCATGAAGTACTCCCGAGCTGGGTCGTGGCCCAGCATAGCGTAAGGCGAACGACGATGAGACGAGTGCCGCTTGCGCGGAGCCTGAAGACGAAGCTCGTCGTTGCGGTCGGCAACGAAGTTCAGACTTCCAAAACGGAAAGTCTGGCCAGCAGCGAAAACAGGGATGTTGCACGATTGACCATCACGAGCGATGGCAAACACAAAACTCCCAAAGCGCAGATGAGAGATCGAAGTCTCTCTCACCAAGGCGAAAATCGAAGCCATCAAAAAGCGAAGCGAAAACGCACCACAAAATCCCCGCTTCCCGGCACGCCAACTATCGGTGTTCTGACCACTGACACAGTAAAATTTACGTAATCGGAGGGAGTATCGGTGCGCTCTTCGTATTCGAAGTGGCCTAATCTATTAAAGACTCAAGAATTAGCCTGGTTCGAGCCGTCGTCGAGGCGTAATACCCTACGTCTAAGAGAGAGAGAGGTCGAATCGTATAAACTCAAGAACACGAGTAAAATGTCGGAGGGACCTCACATGGAGAGGAACCCTGCGCTCGTGGTGGTGTGTTTGTATGCTAGAACTGAATTACATGTCGACTAACACCCCCGATGCCCCTTTATATAGGATAGGACCGGGGTTACATGGCTTGGCGCCTACGGAATCAGATGACCCCCTGATGGGTGGGGCCATGGTCTTCTGTGAGTTTGGTCTTCTGGCGCCCGCTGGCACTGGAGCAGACGGTCAGCGTCCTTTGTTCGTCTTTTTGTCAATCGCGGGGGGACAAAGGTGGCTTTTCTAGAAAGAGGATATTCTACATGAGTACTGGTTATAGTCACACTCCCAAACTCCCGAGAAGTCTTTTTTACTTAACTTGTTTGGCTTTATCACCCGGCGGGTAACTTTACCTCTTGTCGCAACGCTTTACTTGCCTCTCGAATGCTTTACCGCCCCAGCCGGCAGATGGGCCTTTGTGTAGAGGCCGGGTCTGCAAGTACTCGGGGTGTATTATTCCGCCGCCTCCACGTGGACGGCGGATGATATGTCTGGGAATCGTAACTGTCAATCGATCCGAACGGTCGGATAAACTGATCGGACGGCCCAGAAGGCGCGACGGTTCGCGCGAGCGTGTCCTGTCGAACGGACGTCCACCAGGCATTAACTGCCCTCGCAGGAGTGCGCAGTTGTCGCACCCGCCGGCGGAGTTTTCCAAAGATTGCGCCAGGCCCGCTTTACCTCCCGCCGGAACGCTTTACTTTCTTTTGAAATGCTTTACGGCCCCAACCTGGTTGCTTTACCGTCTTCTGAGCTGCTTTACCTCCTGTTGTACGTCATCAGGAATCTCTGTGTCTGTCGGGCTTGACCATTGGAGCGGCGGCCGGCCCTCGAAGGGGCGGCCAAGTCTTGTCGTCGTCCGGTCCCAGCCTACGATGGTCGGGCCTGTGTCTTCGAATAATTCCAGTGTAAGTGGTCGGCTTGGATACGCCGACCCCTTGGGTCTGGGTCGTTGTTCTGGTGGTGGATTTGTTTAAGTCTTCGTGGGCTGCAAGGCAGGCCGTGGGCTGTAGCCCGCAGATGAGCCTTCGCGTAGAGGCCGGGTCCGCAAGTACCTGTAGTGTATTATCCCAACACAGGGTCTCTGCCTTGAGTGCGCAAAGATCACATAATCTGAATCCACGATGTTCTTCTGGAACAGGGAGGACTTGCAGTGTATGCGCCCTTGTGACTGCAACAATATGAAGATCTGGGCTTTAGGAGGAGTCTTGTTTACTCCAGGTAAACTTGGGGAAGAGCGGCACATCTTCAGCATGAGAGAGAAGCTTATAAATTCCGGAGGTTTTCAGCTTCTGTTCACAGTCAACAACGGAGAACGGTGGAAGTCAGTGCTTGATCTGCGATAGTATTTCTGAGAGGGAGCTCAGTTCTGCATGTGCCAGCGGTGATAACCGAGGTTGGAAACCTGCGATTCTGCGAACTAATTTAATTTTGATAGTTGCATGCAGGCAAGGAAGAGAAATCTGTGAACACCAACTAACATGATATTGTGATTAGTATTAATAATTGCTGCAATAAATCATTGTTTAACTCATATCTTCTATAAAAAATTGTAAACGTATATCAGTCGGTGACCAGTGACAAGTTCATGCAGGATGACATGCATATTGAACCGTGAACTGTTAGGATCTGAAGGTAGGCCTCTTCCCAAGTTAACATTGAGAAGCATGGAACAATAACATCATCATATTATATATGTTTTTTTATGCTGGAAGCGGATCCTCTAACACACTCCCCCATTTTAAAATTGTTGCCATTGGTTTCGTTAAATTTAAATAAATGTATGATAAAAATTTTAGAACAGAAAGAGTAGTGCTGTAAAGTCATATTTGTCGACAAGAGGGCTCAGTGCCGACCGGGGTCCAGGTGTTGGTAGCATGGCATCGTAGGAAGTAATAATTCAGTTATCTCATGCTTCTTTGCTAGTGTTGAAAATAATTCATGACCCACCTATATTCACCTGTACAAGCCTTGTTTAATTCACATATATAGCTCCACGGACCGAGCGACCAGTAAGTTCTGCTATTTTCAGCCAAAAACAAATCAGTGAAGTATCCACAAAGCAAAGGGACGAGAGAAAACATAATTACAAGGAAAAGACAATAGGTGAACTGAAATCATGGGAATGGGAACCATCAGCACAGGCGGTTCTCAGTCTCCAGGAGCTTGTTAGAACGACACACCTGCACTGCCCTACTGTCCACTGAATTGGTGTAATATCTGTGCCCCACACTTATTGTTTATCGAGTGATGGACAGACGATGGACCTAGTTTTTTTCTTTCAGTTGTCATCATGGTATGTGCGTACTAAAGGAAGGATATAGCGTACTATATCACAACCTACAATTAACATCTGAAGTCAGTTGTTAAATATCTAAATATAACATCGGAGGGTCGGATGTTAAATCTTTTTAATGAACGGTCTGTCATAAAATTCTCTTTTAAAAACAATAGGTCTGTTGTTATTGTTATCTTAATTTATAGTCAGATGGTCGGTCGCTATGTGTCGTTTTTAGCAACCAACCTCTCGTTAGCCTTGAAACCCTGCTTGGGCCGCGAAAAATTTCGCCGCCCGCCAACGACCGGCCCACCAGCCGCCCTTTTTTCCACTCCCCTCCAGACGCGCCCAAGTCTCCACACCCGACCTCCAGTCGCCGCCGCCCCTCCGGTCTGCTGCTCGCCCCTCCTTCCTGTACCGGTGGCCTCTAGCCCCTCCCTGCGCAGCTCGCCAGGGCCACAAGCTGCTCCTGGGCGGCGCACTGGGGCCGCTCGCCTCCCTGCACCTTGCTCTGCCCAAGACAGCAAGCCACCGCGCCACCCTTCGTCCTTCCGGCACGCCGCCCCTCGGCTGGTTGCCTCGCAGCCCCGCACGCCCTTGCCCACTCGGCCGCGTTCCCTTGCCCCTCCGCCATGCCGAGCGCCCTAGATGTCGTCCCAAGCCACCACGAGGTGAGGACAAACACTCAGCTGGCACCCGACGCCAGATCTGGTGAGGTGAGCCCATCTCCTGCTTCACAATATGTGCATTTTCACAATATTTGTAAGTTGCTTGGTCAGATTTTCTTATACGCTGTGCATGAAGAACTGCAACAGAAATTGTATTCTTAACTACTAAAGCAAACTTCTTAAAAAATGGTATTCTTGTTACTGTTGCTTTCAAGTTTTCTTGTACATGTTCTGACATTCTCTCTTTCAGTTTCAAACAAATTAAAAAGACCAAGTATTGGCCAACACTCGAATAAAATTTCAGTGTAAGGTTTATTATATTGTGATCTTGGAAATGTAGCTTTGTACTCTAATTGCCATCAGATATTTTCAGTTATCACTAATTGGACAAGAACAATCAAAGTTTTTATTTAGGAAAAATAGCAACTATCCTGCAGGAGATAAAGTTTCTACAAATTTGGTTTTAAGTTTACAAGTTGCGTGCTAGCCTAAGGAATGCTAATATTACTTGGTAAGTCACCTGTGCATGCTGTTATGAAACTGTTTGTTGACCCTATTTTTGATGAAGTTATGGTCATATTGCATATTATGGCAGCTTCCTAGTAAAACCATTTTGGGGTATCTGAAGTTTCTGATACTACAGGCTGGCAATAAGCACAAGTATAAATCATTTTGGGTTAAGTTCAAATATTACAATGCATACACTGGTAAAATTCTTTTCAATCCGCAGCACTAGTGTTCCTAGTATTAATTTCAATCCCCAATTCTAGTGTTCCTAGTATTTCAATCCTTTTACTTCTGAATGATAATTTTTACATGCTTCTCTAGAATAATAATGTACAAGAGATTATCTCAAGGGGAAAGGAAAGGATAGGCAGGAATACTTACAATTTACTTCATTGTCTCTGTTATCTTGATATTGCACAATGTTACTTCGATGTTTTGAGAAAATTTTACTCCCAGCCTGATTGTCAAGTGGCAACCACGGGCCAATAGGCCAGGGTGCCGATCCAGGATAGGAAGCAGGTCAGGCCCGGCTTCTAGAAATTAAGGTTGTTAGTGGTTAAGAGTTAGCTCAAGTTTGTTTCTTAATATTAGCAGTTAGTTAGAAATGGTACTGTAGCAGCCGCGCACTGTAGCAGATTGCCCTTGCTTAACGACCAAGTTAGGTTATTTTAGGATAAGATTAATTAGTTAAGGTTAGTTTCGAATAGGAGAGGCTTAGAGCCTATAAAAGAATGTACTCGGCATCAAGAAAGATAAGCAATAAGAAATATCAATTCTCTAGTCTTCCTCAATTCTTCTAAATCTCATCCCCTTCACTATAGTGCGCAAAGGGGTAAACCTTCGGCCAGGTACCAATCCTATCTATGAGCTACGTAGCTAAGGGCCTGCAGCCTTAGGCGTCGACGCCTTTGACATCCTAGTATCACGATCCAGGCGATCCGCACCGCCACAAGCACCAGCGCCACCACCACTGCCGCCTACCGAACCAACGCCAACCACCATGTCTAGCCTTCCTCCTACAGATCTAGAGATCATGGTCAAGTCTTTGGTGTCTGTCAAGATCTTGAAGGAATCGGTTGAAGAACTCAAGAAGGAGCGCCGTACCGACTCCGCGTCGTCCGGCAACAGATCTACGGAGACCGAGGAACACCACAATGACAGGTCGCCCCGTTTCCAGAAGATGGATTTCCCCACGTTCGATGGCAAGCCTGATCCCCTCACGTTCATCAACCGTTGTGAATCCTTTTTCCTTCAACAACGGATCGCGGAGGAGAAGGTTTGGATGGCCTCTTACAACCTGAAAGAGGGCGCCCAGATGTGGTTCATCCAAGTCCAACGGGATAAGGGCACTCCCTCATGGCGTCGATTCACTGAGCTGTTGAATCTCCGCTTGGGGCCACCCTGCGCACCAACCCCCTCGGCGAGCTCATGGCTTGCAAGCGCACGAGCTGGCGTTCTGACAGAGACGCAAAGGGTCCACATATTCACACCTGGGCTGCAGCCGCCTCTCAGTCTTGACATTGAGATCCACAACCCGCAGTCTCTCGCCGCCATGAGCCTAGCCAACAAAATGGAACTCCGGGATCAGTGTGCAGCTGCAGTGGGAACCCCACTAGCACTGGACCGCGGCAAACGGCTACTGTCGGCCCCAATACCGAGGGCAGCTCCACCGCCGCCCCCAAGCAGGACGGCCCCACCCCCTCCCATGGTGACAGTGGAAGGCCGATAGGTGAAACAGCTCTCCACAGTCGAGATGGAAGAACACAGGAGTCTAGGTCTGTGCTATAACTGCAATGAGAAATTCGGGCATGGCCACAACAAGGTCTGCTAACACCTCTTTCTGCTGGAATTAAGAGATGATGAAGAAGAAGAAGGCAGCTCGAAGACGAGCTGCTCGTCAAGGGTGGGGGAGATATCATGTAGCAGCCACCAGCCAACAGGCCAGGGCGCTGGTTTTTAAAAATTAGGGTTATTTGTGGTCAAGAGTTAGTTCAAGTTTGTTTCTTAATATTAGCAGTTAGGCATGGTACTGTAGCAGTCGCGCGCTGTAGCAGCCATGCACTGTAGCAGATCGCTCTTGCTTAGCTGTCAAGTTAGGTTATTTTAGGATAAGACCAATTAGTTAAGGTTGGTTTCGGATATGAGAGGCCTAGAGCCTATAAAAGGATGTACTCGGTATTAAAAAAGCAAGCAATAAAAAATATCAATTCTCTAGTCTACCTCAATTCTTCTAAATCTCGTCCCCTTTACCATAGGGCGCAGAGGGGTAAAACTTCAGCCAGTTATCAATTCTACCTACAAGCTACGCAGCCAAGGGCCTGCAACCTTGGGCGTCGACGCCCTTGACACTGATGCATATAAACTTTTATTTTTCAGGTGGGAATTAATAGCTGGAAAGAGCTTGACGCATGCAAATAGAGATTAGATTAAAGTGCTCATGGTGTATTGTTTTGGACATCCTAGTTAGAGATGAAAACTTTTGTAAGGAATTTCTAGGGATGGATTATTTTGTAAAGTGTACAAGGAAACCATGAGTTGTGGCATGTCAGAATTTGATGGTTCTAATATAAATTGAGCTTTGTTCAGTATATATGTGTTTATGAGTGCATTGTTACATGTTTGGCTGATTTGTTGATTGCTGATATGATTAATGTTTATTGTTGCACTGCCTACTATTTGGCTTTGGATTGAACGGAAATTGCTTGCTGGTTGCTATAAGTATATGCATCATTGGACAGTTGGTCGCTATAAGTAAATAATAGCGTCAGATAGTCAGTTGCTATATATATCTTATAGCTTCTAGCGATCGGTTGTTATAAGTGGTCGGTTGATAAAAACTTATTGCAACACTATTATCAACGACAGACTGGATCGGTTGCTAAAGGTTTTTAACGACCGACCGTCAGTCGTTATAGCAGCTTTTAACAACAGAAAAGGAGTTTTTATAGATGGGCTGTGGTATAGTGGCGGATGAGCTTAATGATTGTATTATTTGATTTAAAGGATTAGGTCATCTATATTTTTTGTTTGCATACATATTAGGTCTAAAATAATCAGGAGAAGATGGGTCTAAATAATCATTCCTGCGGTCACTGGGACAAGAGATGCCTAAAATATTCGAGAGAAGAACTGTCTAAAATAACTGAGAATTAATTATAGAAGTGCCTTGCACCACAGTGAGCTAGGTACTTCAGCTAGCTTCAGTTAGCATTAACGAATGGCTTACGTCTGGTGGTAATCGAATGAATTAGTATGACAGAGCAAGTGGACCCTGTACCTAGAGCAGCATTCCACTAGTAAGAGCAGTAGCATTATACGTAGAATAAGATTTAATTTTTCTTGCCTAGTACGTAGTTTCCACCGGGATTGCCTAACTCTCCCTATTAGCTTAGCCTTTTATTTTAGGCGACACAGTAACTGGGGGTATGCCAGGCCAGTAGACAAATGTTTCTAGGAATATCGCATTCACCTTCATCATTCTTTGAGGAAAACTGATTGTACCAGACATCACTAATAAGTTGTAGTTGCTTTACTTGTTCCGTGCAGCCCTTTATTTTCCTTGTGCAGGCATACCTCATCTGTTCTAAATTTGTCGACAAAAAAGAACGGATGAGTAGCAGGAACTAGATACCATGAGCAAGGATATGAAGTGATCAAGACACACCCTTTCGTAGGACTTCCCATTCCTATTGCAGTATCCCGGCTCCAGGAGGGGGGGAAAAGGCATAGTACTGTAGCAGTACTGTAGCCGCACGAGCGCTATAGCACGAAGCGTCGGTGGTTAGTACCACCTCGATGGTTGGAGGAGATGGAGTCTAATTTAAAAACTCCGGAATGCAGTAATAACTCGGGTTAACTCTTTTACGTGAAGCGAAGATGAAAACATAAGCACACGATATTTTAATGTGAACCACTTTTCTATTATATACTTGATACCACAACGTTTGCCACTACCCGAAGAGCTAACACAGAGAGAGAGAGAGAAAGAGACTAGTGAGTACAATCTCTTGAGAGAGAGACTGTAGTGAGTACAATCTCCTGTGTCGGAATGGAATGCCCTGAGAAATAGCTTACTGCAAGAATAGCACATATTAGGTCATTCTGGATATGTGGTGCTAATTTGTTATTGCTATAAATACAAGGTAAGTATACAAGATCGCTAATGCAGAAAAAGCAAAGCCTCGAACAGCTGGCAATGCTGCTGGGTTCACTGAGAGAAGCAGCTTAATTGGATCATCAAAGGTAGCATAGCCCCCAGAACTTGCTAGTCCAAGAATGACCGCATTCTACGACAAGACCATTGCCAATGGCACAGCACCGCCAATCAGTATTGCTTTTCGAGCATCATACACCGAGTCTCCCACAATCTTACACATGAATGGCGTGATCACATAGAACAAGCAGAGAAAAGCTGAGCGCGGCGTAGACAACCGCGATGAAGGCCCCAGGACCCACCCCTAGGTTGCTCGACGCAAGTCCTGTGAAGCTGACCTCCTCGACTCCCCCATCCTCCGTGGCGGCGAAGCTTAGCTCCACAACAAGGATGATGGATGACACGGCATATGCCCAGGAGAACACGATGGCGGCAGCGGAGGGAGCCTGGCCGGAGTGGATGGTGGCGGACTACAGGCCCAGCACGCCCGGCCCGACCGCTGTTCCCACGATGAAGCTTACTGCCGCCTAGAAGCTTTATATGTACTTGTCACACCTGGTTTTAAAGTCAAAATCATGTGACCTTTAATATGGACTTAGTAATCAAGTTTCACACATAAAGTAACTTTATTAATAATAAAACAGAACAATGTTTCGATTAAAAAAAATAGCGATTACTGAATGGAGCGGAAAAGAAAATCAAGCGTGGTGAAGCTTTCACATGCAGTCGACCGGAGAGACAGTATGCTTAGACTTCAACTCCTAAGTCTTCAATGTTCTCTCAAAATTTTCTTTCAACTGAGCAGCATTTATAAAGGCAAAGTTGAATACGAGATGTATTTAGCAAGCGTGAAAAAAGATGACATGTGGCAACAAATAAGGCAAAAGGTAGTATAGGGTTCTTTTGTATAAAAAACACACAATAGAGCCACACTTCCTATTAAGCACCTATTTACTAA
This sequence comes from Zoysia matrella, assembly GCA_001602295.1. Classification (NCBI taxonomy): domain Eukaryota; kingdom Viridiplantae; phylum Streptophyta; class Magnoliopsida; order Poales; family Poaceae; genus Zoysia; species Zoysia matrella. The sequence continues at coordinate 291,221 of BCLG01000077.1, forward strand.
GTGATAGATATCGCACCTAAAGACCAACATGCCTACAGCCTACCACTGTGATCACCAACCAAACCATACCAAAATCTCACTAATCATGTGAGGGTCCATGCAATGCTCATGACCATAAGCACGGCTATCATGATAATTTTAACTCTACATAGGTTATACATAATTTTTCATAAGAAGTGATTTCATCCCCTGTTTTCAGGTGGACTAAAGAAGCTCCGTTTCGCTTGTGCTGGTCGAGCACTCGCACACTTCTTTTGGCGTGAAGGACAAGAGATCACTTCAAGGTTTTTTCTTGGCTTTCTCCAACCTGTACGTGCTTACTGAGATTTCACCTGTCAGGAACTATCCGTAACCCGAGAGGCCCTCTCTTGTGTCAAATGGTTCCCGAGAGTAACCCTCTCTTTTCCACACATCTCTCTCCAGCGGATCCAGGCGTAGCCCGCTTTCTTCGCTCCATCGGTTGGCACGCACAGAACTGGTCTCCACCACATACTACGCCAGGCCGCGCCCATACTTGGCTCGTGGCCATACGGTAGCACATGGGTGATCGCTACACGAACCGGTCCTTAAATTTGGGAAGATGACATATCAAAGGACAGTGTCGGTAATCTCGCACACAGCCCTACATCAAACATATCTTCAAAATCACTAATCTCCAAGTTAATATTAAATAACCCATTAATCCTCGTGAAGCAAGTATGATAATAAATCTATTTAATATCACCCATCCCAACAACAGCAAGCTAAGCATGTAATCTAACCAACAAAAAGGTAAACTAGGGCGACAAGGCAGAATAAGGAAAGACTAGGTGAATTTCTAATAATAGGTGCGCATTCAATTTGACACAAGCATGCAATCTACAACGTAGAGGTTTTGTAAAGTAGACACAAAATAGTCAAGGACACTTGCCGTTGTAATTGTATTGCTGCTCATTGATGTTGAAGTCTTGATTCGGAAAGTCTTTTAGTTGTCTTTATATGGGCATAATCTGCAATAAAACACATCTATCTAGGATATATTGGGTGTATATTTGTTTTGAAGGATAAGGTCATCTATATTTTTTATTTGCATACACATTAGGTCTAAAATAATCAAGATAACTAATGATCAAGATGCCTTGCACCACAGTGACCAAGGTAATTCGGCTAGCTTCAGTTAGATGTAGATGCATTAGTAAATGGCTAACGGCTATGGGTATTTGAACGACTTATGACAGAGGAAGGTAACCCTGTCCGTAGAGGTTCTATATGTCATCCACACGGAGTGTTAAATTGTTGAATCTCCCGCAAAAAAAGTCCCAAATCGTTAATTTTTAGAGTGGCATATTATACTTAGAATAAGATTATTTGCTGCCTCAGTAGTTCTATCCAGGATTGCCCAAATCACCCTATTAGCTTCTTTTTTTCTAGCCGGGGGCACACCATTTCAGTAGGAAAATGTTTCTAGAATATCGCAATCGCCTTCATGGTTCTTGAGGAAAACTGATTGTACCAGCCATCACTAATCTGTTTTAGTGGTTCTACTTGCTGCGCACGGCTTCCTTTTCTTTTCTTTGTGCCCCCTTCTAAATTTGTCAATGAAAAAGAACGGATGAGTACCCAGCTGGTAGCAGCAAGTAGATAGCATGAGCAAGGATATGAAGTGATAATGGTACGCCGTTTCCTGGGACCTCCCATTCCTATACAACATGAATTATGTTCAGCAGCATTTTAATTCTACCTCTCGTTCTTTTTCCATTACATATATGTTGCTAGCTCTCTCCAGGTAGCTGGTGGCAAATATGCATGTTGCGGTATCATCTATCTATATAACGATGCAGTGGCACTCTCAAGTTAATATTATGTGCCACAAGTGTACTATTGCCTACTGTTCGCTCATGCTGCAGATCTGTGCTATGTGCCATTTGGTTTCTACCTTTCAGTTCAATGTAATTTTTGGATAAGATCGATCTGCCCATGCATCAAATATAGGGAAGGATTCATGTTGTCAGCTATAAAGAGTTCACCATCGTAGCTCTCGTCAAAACTATATTTACAACCGAGATAATTGAGGAGGAACCTCCATTTATATTACAACCTTTCTTATGTGCTAATTGGAATACGTAAAGATGACCCCCTCAACTAGGAGAGTAGGTGCACTTCACCCCTCAACCTTTAAAACCGGATACTCAACCTCCGAACTATTGAAAACCGTCTAAATTACCCCCGTGCGGTTTCAAAGGCAATTTTACTGCTCATAGTCCCACATGTCAGTATAAAATAGGTCTATTTCACCCCTTCAACTATCGATGGTGGTCTAATTTACCCTCCAAACTTTAAAAATTAGACTTTTAACTCCTTAAAGTATCGAAAACTGTCTAGATAACTTCATGAAATATTCCAGATACATCGAGAAGCACCTGCATGGAGATCAAGTAGGAGAGCGGATCTGTGGGTCATGGGATTGGGTGCCTCCTATCCGTTTTATCCCTCTCTGGCGCCGCCACTCTCTCTTGCTTTCATTTTTTCTCTCCCTGGCACCGCTGCTCTCTCCTAATTCCATGACCCACGGACCTGGTCCCCTGTTGCTTGATCTCCATGCTCGACGCGTTTGGAATATTTCAGGGGTTATCTAGACGGTACGTTTTCAATACTTCAAAGAGTTAAAAGTCTAATTTTTAAAGTTTGAGGGGTGATTGAAATTGAGGGGGTGAAATAGACATACACTATACTGAAATGTGGAACTATGAACAGTAAAACCACCTTTGAACCTGCTCGAAAGGTAATTTAGACAGTTTTCAATAGTTCAGGTTTTTGAAAGGTTGAGGGTGAAGTTCGCCCACCCTCATAGAGGGTCATCTATACTTATTCATGTGCTAATTAATTGCTCATGGGACAAAAGACTATAGCACACAAATTTTTGATGCGAACCACTGCACCATTATATATTTGATACCACAACGTTTGCCAATACCCGAAGAGAACTAACAGGGGGGGGAGAGGGAGAGAGAGAGTAATGAATACAATCTTCCTATGTCGGAATGAAAGGCCCTGGGAAAGAGCTCACTGCAAGAATAGCACGTATTAGGTCATTTTGCATATGTGGTGCTACTTTGTTATTGCTATAAATACAAGGTAAGCATACAAAGTCGGTTTGATTGCCTTGGTGATAAAACTTCGCTCCTACGAGTGAGCCAAGCCCACTCGAACAGGGCTATGTGAATTCAGTGGCAATTATTTGGTTTGTGGCGGAGCTAGAGACATTGCGAGGGGGATGCAGCTACAATAGATCCAATCAGACGACAGCAGCAAAGCCGAGGGTGAGTCGATACAGTAATTTTACTATGCTATTCGTGCCGCTACTTTTGGAGAACCATTTCATATTTGTTCTGGGATAAAACAAGAACCACAAAAAATTAAAATCCTTGGATGATTTTAACTAGGCAATCTCGATTGAACTCGGTGCTAAGCATGACAGGCCAATTGATCTTCCAGCAAGAAGCTCTTGTAATCACCTTCTGTGATACCTATAAAAATTTAAATTAGAAAAATAAATTCAACCTTGCGATTTTTTTTCTTTTATTCACCCTTTTTCTTTTAATCTTTCAAGGAGAAAAAACCCCCACATAAAAGATAAATTCATAAAAAAGAAAAGATTAAAATATAATTTGACAAGTGCTCGTCTCCGTTCCATTAGTTCGGTTTTATTTGGATTTATTTGAATTCTTCGAATTATTCCTTGAGTTTTAAATTTCATTAAATTGTCTCAAATTTCACTGGGCTTCCCCTTTCCCACAGCCCACATAGCCGGCCCATTCTCTTTCTTTTTCTCTCACCCGCACAAGCCCACCTCTCCCTCTCTTTTCCCTCTCCGAATGGGCCTCAGCGCCCCGGCCCAGCTAACCACGTGCCTTGGGTCGTTGCAACGGCCGGCCCGGCCGGGGTTCTTCAACCCCACGCCATCACCGCCACCGCCGTTCACGGTGTCGGCTGGCCGGCAGCCCTCACACGGCAACACGCCACCCCACCGCCTAACCATCTAGCAGCCATAACACTCCACTACTCCGTCCTCGCCGACACGGCGCATTGAAGGAACCCGCTGCCCGACCAAACCCGCCGCCGACGCCACCGGGACACCAGCCGCACGGGCACGCCGCACCTGGACACCACCCGGGCCCCGGCCGACAGAGCCAAGCCAACTTAATTGGCGGCACTGCTCTGTCGCCGACCAGCCGGCACACAACCCACGAGCCCTCGGGCCCCCTTCTGGCCTATAAAAACCACCCCGACCTCCCCCTCATCCTCACCAAGCTCCGAGTGCTGCCTAAAGGTTATCTCCCCCCTCCTTTTTCGCCGAACTTGAAAAATTCTCGCCGTCTTCCCCAACTCCGGCCGCTGCCGCCTACACCTCGATCCACTGCCCACGGTCACTTTGCCCTCCTCCTCTTTGCATGAAGAGCATCGCAAGCGTCACCTCTGCCTCCACGGCATTTCGG
>BCLG01000077.1:296120-331597 GCA_001602295.1 Zoysia matrella
CCTTCGCGCCCATAGGGCCTGGGCGCGCAGGCGCCCACGCGCGCCATCAGACCGCCGGGCCCGCCTGGCATCCACTCGCTGCTCTCACTCGCTGACCAGTGGGGCCTTGGCCCGCCTGTCAGTCGCATAGCCTAAACACTACGGCCACCCACAAGATTACACACAGAAACATTTCCAAGCCCTTTTTACCTCCAAATAAATTTCCAAAAATTCACAGGAAATTCCCACTTTGCAAATACACCCTTCCACAATAAAAACCCACCTACCAAAGCCCATTTATTTTTCACAAAATTTCACGTTAGTCCTCCGAGAATTAGAATAACTGCAAACCTTGTTTTTATCGCCATTTCCACATACCACCTCCGTTCACTAAGATTTTTGCACCAATAGAACCGTAATCCCAAACCCTACCTTTTGAAGCCACCCAACACTCCGAAATCTCTGTTTATCTTGTTTTATTTAATTCCTTTGCTTGATCTTTTTCCTATTGAAGATTTATTTTGTTGTTTCCTCGTGTAGACGACGAAGAGCTCGGGGACGAGGAGGCAAACGACTAGGAGTACGAAGAGGTACTCTAGGACATCTTCAAAGGCAAGCCCTAATCTCTTGATCATCTTGTTCCTAAATTTTTCCTATGCACCTATAGAATCCAAATGCTTGCATGTTTAAAAGTTTATGCTTAAATGTTGTGTAGATGCTACCCTACTTGTTATTACGTATTTATATTAATGTCAGTTACTTGCTCTCATTAAGTATGAATATTATCTTGTTACCGGGTTGACGACGGCACCTTGTTAACCATAGGAATTCCGTCATTAAACACTTTTAATTACCGGAAAGTTGCTTTGATATTAGACTGCTTTGGAACCCTCAAGTGATGCAATGCATCACCTCAACATACACTCATCTTTTATGAAATGCGTTAAAAGGAGTTTGGTGGCGTGAGTCAAATAAAGCGGGATGGGTGATAGTGCAACCGGTGTTAGGGGAAGAATGGTGTTTTCTGGTTGTGGGGCGTGGCTTCTTTGAAAGGTGATATGATAGGTGTTAAACTTCGGTCTGGTCCACCTCATATACGGACTAGGTCATCGAACTTCAACGCAGTGATTTCGTGCAATCACACAACCTGTGTTATGGGAAAGACTCACTTCACCCCTTTGGTTATCCACATTGAGCCCCGAAGGCGGTCGGCCGGTACATAAGTCGCAAGAGCAAATGTGAGATACTCACGGTTCGGTCTTCGATTACAGCAATAGCCCGCGCCATGAGATCGTACGGCCTACGGATATAGGCCCTTGGTTATGTAACCACCCAGTTATGTGGGGACCAGAGAACAGACGTTGTCGTCATATCCCATGCTCTGGCTCCGGAAATGTGCTATCGCGTCATCGGGTGAAACCCGAGGGATGACCCCTGTTGCATCTTGAGGTGGAATATGTGGATACCTTAGTATGCATTGGAGTGAGCGTTATGTGACTCTGTTGATCAAAAGAAGCATAGCCTGTGGGTACAGTGTCCAACCTCTGCAGAGTGTATAATCCATCCGGAATGGCCGTTGTCGCGGTATTGACACAATGCAGCTTGGGCTCACAATGATTAGTCTAGTCTATCTCCTTGTTGGTGTGAGTGGGTGTAGGTGCCCGTGTTTTGGAAAATATCTGGTTGGGATAGTGGAGGCCCTTCCAGTTAAAATTTGGAAGCTGGCGGGAAAGGGTGACTTCTCCCCCCCCCAGGTCCAACTTCTGAAATACTACTAGAATAGAAACTCTTTACGTCCTGATTAAAAATCTTTTTCGTAGAAAAGCCTCCATTGAAATATTGCTTTAACTAAAAGAGAACCGTAGCCTTCTCTTGTTGGCCTTCTATATATGAATACAACCCTATGCGGGGTTAAGGCTTGCTGAGTACTTCCCGTACTCACTCTTACTGCTGACGTTCAGATGAAGAAGAAGTTGATGCTGGTTCGACGGTGACGTGCAGGACTTGTTCTTCGCGCAAGTTTGCCTGTGGTTTTTGCTTCTTGTTTTTCCCTTTTTTGTAACGACCGTACAAGGTTGTTAATTCACCTTGCTGGTTGTAATATATGTAATAACAATAGTATATGCTATGTAACCACAATGTACGTGCATGCCAACTACTGATCCAGAGATTGATACGGTATACACGAGTTATCCTAGAAATGGGGTACAACAGCTTTAGAAGCTCCTAGAGTCATGTCACCAAGATGTTGAGATGGCCCACGGCAGGACCACACCACATCGGAGGCCGTGGAGGTGGGCAGGGACGGAGGCAGGTGGCCGGGTGCAGGGACACGCCCACACATATATATACTACCAGAAAATGGATTTTTCCCGTGTACCTAAAACAATCACGAAAATATAGAAACCGCCACGATAATCATTCCTGTTGGCCAACTGTCACGCAAATTCACACACGAATGTGACGACACGAAAATTAATTTTTCCTGGCTGGCGCTAAGGAAGATATTTCATGACGCGACTTTGTGACGGCAACTCTCACGAAATAGAAAGTGTCGATAGGTTATTGAAGTTGTCACAAAAAAATGATGAGGGTCAGCAGCCGCCATGAAATTCCATTTTTCATGAGAGTCTACAGCTACCACGGAAATGATTTTTCATGGGGTTGAAAGCCGCCAGGAAAAATGCCCTAAACACACATGAAAATTCATCTCCTATTCTAATATAACACTTATAAAAATGATTCTGACCCCACATAAAATTTTATTTGCTAGGCTACACAAGCCGCCATGCAATTGCTATTCACCCATAATTAATAATTCAGAAAATAATGCACTCACAATTCATATCAATTATGATCTGTGGGTAAAACATTACAATTGCCAACACATAGTTTGTTAGGAAATACAAACATATTCTCCATCTAGGCATCTGTCGGGAATAGTTAAAATTGGCAACACTAAAACTGTCGGCATAGGTACCCTCCATGGATAATGTGTCACTTCCATATATCAATAGGATTTTGGATTTTGGCCTGGGTGCGGTCGCACCCAGTCCGGCCAACATGGCTCTGCCCATGAATTTAGTTTGTAGAGAACATGGTGTCTATTCATGAGTATAAAATGTTAAAATAAAAGATAAATATTAAATCTTATTTATTTGTCCCTGACACATCGCATTATATCATATCCCTTCCAAACATACAAACATTTTCCAAACTCTACTAACCACATTCTAAGGTTGACCAAAATGTATGAGGACACCAGATAGTAGGCAATAACAGAACAGTAAGAAGCATTGTGGATCTCCGTAGTAAGAAAAAAATATTGTTGTTGCCATCAATGTTATCACCCGGTTGTAGAGGTGAAAACTAAAGACAATTAGGTTACCCTAAAACCTCTTTGGTTGAAAAAAATAAGCTAACTTTTCAAAATCCACGTTACTCTTGAGAAACTAGTTATTTTTTAACTAAATAGGTTCACTGTTTAACCTTAGTAGAGATGGCAGTTCGGTCCCGGGTTCGGTCCCCATCGGGTTTTTAGACTGGATGGGTGAGGGTGCGGAGGTGAAAATTCACCCACGGGTCGCACCCGCACCCAACCCGCATAATATCTGGTGCGGGTGCAGGTGCGGGTGCGGGTTTTATTTCGCACCCGTGGGTGCCCCATCGGGCCCCATATAAACCAATTATATGGTCCAATTTGTTTTTTAGCTTAATCCACCACCTAAAACCCAACAAGGAACCCGAAATCCGATCTGAAACTTGACAAAGGACCCAAAACCCGGTCTGAAATCTGACAAGGAACCCGAACCTAGTCCGAAACCTGACGGGACCCGATACTCAGACTCAAAACCCGATGGAGACCTGACACCCATGTGTATACTATGATATATATGCACGTCATGACAACCTGCCGAAACCCAACACCCGCCTAAAACCTGACAAGTTCGGGTGCGTGTTTCACTTTTCACCCGCAAGTGCGGGTGCGGGTCTAATATTTCAGCCGCAACTTTTTTAAGTGGGTTTAGGGTTTTTGAACAATCCGACCCGAACCCGATCCGTAGTCATCCATAAACCTTAGGTGCACCTATTTACACTCCTACCGGGTTGTAACGGATCTCTCTTTAAAAAGCAAGTTTTTTTTTCACGTACACATGATAAAATGTCCCCAACAGAGAGAGGTTAGACTAAATGCACACGAAAAATGCACCAGATTTATCTCTTTTTACAAATCTGACGGATGAAATCTTTCTTCAAAGATACTCCTTACAATCTAACGGATAAGCTTTTCCGGATCTCTCAGATTTTGGACCCATATAAACCATTGTTAGTTAACAAAACACAACTACATAGAACAAATATATAAGATCCAAAAAAAGTTATTGGAAAACAAAATAAATTCGTTCCAAATTTTAATATTATTATAGAAAAAACCACACGTTACGTACATGCAGCCTGCGTGACTTCACAAATGTATGTTGAGTGATGTATTGCATGTACTTTGAGTTAATTAAAAAGTCACTAATATTTCCAACGGACAAAATAAAATATTGTTTGCTATTTAAACTACAGAACTACTCCGAAACAACCTATCTTAAAGGGCAATGCTGTAATATTGGATTATTTATTAAGTATACCCTGATGACAACTATTAACTCCTACAAGATAACAAACTTCGTTGTAATAATCACAACAAACCGAATGTGAGTATTTTTTTTTACTATTCTTATGCATATTAAAAGAAGTATATTATTCTGACCATGATGCATATTGATACATGCGCAAGATGAGAATATACTTAGAATTAAATTTCTGCTATCGTTATTGAAGTACCATAATAATGAGTATAATGAGAATATACCAATGTTTGTTCAGGAATTTTTAAAGCGCAGTAAGTTTTAGTTACGATGCATATAAACTTTGCATATAAACTTTGAATGATTAATTTGTATTTAACCTTTTATGGTGAAGAACTCAAATTTTAGTTTTAAAATATTATTTTTTAAGTTAATATTTTTTCTTAGATCATAGCATTAGCAACGATATCAGGATTATAGTATTAAAAGACACAATCATCATTGTAGAAGAAACAAAAGTCAACCACTTATATCTACTGTTTAAATAGCACAGTTTTTTATGTACACTACACCTGACAAAACGTCCCAAATAAAGATGGATTAGACTACGTGCACACAAAAAAATGCACCCAGAGTTGTTTTTTTTATAAATCTAGCGGATGAAATTTCATCACATACACCTCTTACAAATCTAACCAACGAGCTCTTCCGAATCTCCCAGATTTTAGGTTCATATGAACTATTGTTGGTTAACAAAATAAAACTACCTAAAACAAATATATAAGATCGAAAAAAGTGGTTGAAAAACAAAAAAATCATTTTGGGTTAATCTTAATATTAATGGAAAAGAATAAAAACTTCAAACTTTAATATTAATATATTATTTTCTTAAGTTAATATTTTTCCTTAAACCGTAGCATTAGCACGGGTATCGGAACTAGTAAAATATTAAAAACTTACATGCCGACAGTACCATATGTGTAGAAAGAGAGAGCAATAGAGGTGGAGGATTGAGATTTTTTATTGTGCATGTGGGATTCAGTTAGAGTATAAGCATTATGTACACTGAAATAATTAAAATCGGCTTCCAATGGCTTGTCTTACTGCTGAGTTCAACATGACACATATTGTGGTCGTCCTAATAGTCCTACCTTCCAGCCACTTGACAGCTACTAGTTGACGATCAAGATGCTTCATCCATGCTAATTGATAGATGCACTGGCGGACTGTTAAGGGGCCTCATACATCTAACTGATGGATGCAAGGAAGTGATTTTTTTTTTTTTTACAGCCGGGCAGGCATATGGAGCAGTTTGAGGGTCCGTTTGGTTGCTTAGCCCATCTCAGCCTGTGCCGTACAGGTCGATCAATGGCTGAGTTGAACGGTTCTGTGCATGCAAGTTTGTATGTTTGGTTGGTTTGCTTCTGTTGAAACTGGCTGGGATGGGACAACGTACGATGGACAGCATGGAGTGAATCCATCGCAGTTTTGGCACTATTTTGCACTCGTGGAACTAGTCCTCCAAATGTTTGTATGCAACCAAATTGATGTCTTTAGGGTAATTTTATTTTTGAACTAGACTCTTATCCAAACGGTATATTAAGTTTTATCACATTTGTATGGCTTCATCTACAGGGACCTAGCTTGCTGTTCAACCTATTCCTGGCTTTGTCTGTCTTCTTTTTCCTGTTTTTCTATTCTTTGAGATAAATTTCTTCCGCCGGCGCCGGGCATCAGTAGCACAACGTCCTTTGTCTCCAGGACCGCATCATGCAAGCACACATTGCTGTGGCATGCTGTCCAAGGCCTTGAGCTCACAGGCGAAGCTACTTGGTCTGCACGGGCACCACCGTGCAAACAAATTTTCAGTTGTTATAGTCAAATTTTGACCATGGGTGCACAACGGTGGAAAAAAGGTAAACCCCTGCCCAGCCCAAATGCTATCGCGTTACCACTCGGTGGCCCAAGCAACCACGGTCCACACAGCTATTAAGAGCCCAGCTATTAAGTTCGTCTGCAGGTTGGCTTCCACTGGAAGCTCCGCCGGCAAGGAATTGATCGCTGCAGAGCTCGCCGTCCAGCACGCGCATGCAGAAATTGCTGCTGGTCAGCTGTTAATCCGAACTCTTGAACGAGTATTTTCCCCCCTTTATCTATCTTTTTTCCCCTTGACTGCAAGTTGAAATACCTTAGTATTTCACTTTGAGTCCAATTTCTTGGAGCGAAAATGAGCTCGTTTGACATCACATCGTTATTGATTCTTATCATTCATTGTGATTTTAGGGCTAGGGTTTAATTTTGATGTTGCTGTCCAGATAATGGAAAGGTATTTCAAAAGAAAAGCACCAGATGGTCCTAGTAATGATGATCAACATGACATCAATTGGGAGGAAGAGATTCAATTTGAAAGCAAAGAAATTGATAAGTATCATCCTATCTTAGAGATGTGGTTAGAAGAAAGTACTTGCAGAATGGGCCTTGCCAACCCCGTACTCATGACTTTCCAAGCACTAAAATTGGTGGGAAAAATGGAAGATGAAGTAAGGCCTTAGGATATGGCCTACTTAGAACTGGGACAGATTTGAATCAAGAACAATGTCTCAAAAGACCCGGAGATACTCATTGGAGTTCTCATTATAATTCTCTTCAAAGCTTGGTTAATCTGTTTCTAACAATTGTGAAGGTGCTTGGAGTTGTAGAAAATGAAGATAGGGAATTAGGGATTGGACAAATAGAGAACAAGCTTGGGTTCTTCAAGTGTACTTCCAATCTTTTGCTTTTGTCTTCTATTTGCATCTCATGCTGACTGTACTAGCAATCACAAACACCCTGTCAACTGTATTACAATGGAAAGATTAAGGTATTGTGAATGCTATCAATTGTCCATGGCCCTGGGCAGTTGAGCTCCTTGCCTCCTTCAGAACCAGCGACCAATCAGCTCTCTTCGGCTTCATGGCCTTCAACCGGAATGTGGGCTTCTCATCAAGGTTGTCATCACCGAGGAACAGGCACTCCACGCCCGTCATCAGAGCCTTGCACCGGTCGGGCAGCTTTGGAGACAGGCCCTGAATCGCTTACTTCTGGGACTCGGATAGGTCATTGCCGAAGGCATTCCACGTGAATCTTGGTGCTTCTCCTCTCGCTGTCTGCTCAGTCTCTGCAAACAGAGCTTGCTCAGGTTCATGGTGCGACATGGCAGGCGGCCGATGGTGCGGGTGGCGGATGGCGCGGTGCGGCAGGCGACAAGGTCATGGCAAGAACGAGGAAGGGGGCACTTGTGTCGAGAAAATATGCGATGGGTATTCCGGCGAAGTGACGGTCTCTCCGGGGCATTCTGAGGAGTACATGTTAGAGGCCATTCCGAAGACTCTCTTACTTTTGAAAATATAAAAATTATATAATTAAATTTATCTTAAAATATTTTTTAAAAATATATATATGTCAATTTAATAAAAAATTAGATAAAATAAAAGTTAAAGTTGAATTTTAAAGACCGTGCTATTGTCTAAAACAAAAAGAATTATGGAACCGGAGGAACTAGTATTTAAATAAGGGTCTTGTCACCGATCATTCAGCAACTGGAAATGCCCACAAGTCTTGAGGTGGGAAGCCCTCACAGCCCCACAAGTCACGCATTATTCGTGTTCATTTAAATGAAATACTGTGATGGCAGAACGCCTTGGACTTTCGAATCATCCTGCCGCTACCAACGTCCAGTCGCCTAAGCTGTACCCCAGTCGGTTGGTCTGTGGGGAGATAGAGCTGAGGAGAACCAGAGATCAACGGAGTCCAGAGCTTGCCGATATGTTTGGTTCCATTGACAAGCTTCAATCCTCGACTAGGTTCTTGACCTTCCACGTTCTTGGGAGGAGAATTTAGGGACCACATCGATCGCGCACAGACACATTGCTGCGGCGTGCTTTCCGCCGGAGTAGCTTCAGTTCCTTATCACCTGCCGGCCGGAGCGGTTACTTTGTTAAGGTATCAGATTTATGGGTTACTAAATGAGATGATTACATATAAAGGAAAGAATTCATAGAACTGGTACGCGCTGGTGACATGACAGTGAATGAAGATTCATTGTTCAATGCCAAGTCCATAAACAGAACACTAGTAGGCTCCTCCTTGAGTTCCTTGATGGAAGCTACCATAGACTTTGAACTGTGTACCTGAGATTGTGATGCATCCAGGAAAAATATCGTTGCAGCTTCTTTTCTATCAGGCACGCATGCAAGCACATGAATGTGTTGGTGTGACGGTCTCATCAAGTTTTTTGTTGATTTTGTGTCACTGTATGACTCAACACTCAAACTGATACATCCCTAGATGGGTATTAACAGCTGGTCAGGTTTTTAAAGCCTCAACTAAAGCAATGGGTGACCGGGGCGCAGCCAGAAAGTGAATATGAAGGGGGCAAATGAAAATTTTCCTTCAAATTGCATGGTAAATTCATATGTATAATTAGTGTGTGCACTTTGCATAGGAGGGGGGGGGGGCAGGCCCCTGTTTGCTCCCCTGTCTCTGCCCCTAATCAGAGTGTGCACTTTGCATGAGGAGTAACAACCAATTCTTGGGGGCACTGCAATTCCACATACTCCCTCCTTTTTTAAGTGTTGTCGCAGTTGACTTTTAATTCAACTTTGACCATTGGTCTTATTCAAATTTTTTTAATAAATATTATATATTTTATTATAATTTTATTTATCATTAAAGTTATTTGAATCACAACTTAAAATTTTATACATTTGAACTAATTTTTTGAATAAGATGAATAGTAAAAATTGAAATTGAAAGTAAAAGACGATAACAATTAAAAAACAAAGGGAGTATATGTTTCTCTTAGAGAATAACAGACTCTTACTGCCTAACGCATCCTCTGCAATGAAAACGTTGCATTACTAGAAAATAAAGCATACACTAATTTTCTCCAAAAAAAAATCTGTTCATAGGTTAACTTTGTTTTTGAATGAAGTATGCCAACTTTGTTAAACTTAAATGGTGGTTATAGCATCGAGCCTTCCTGCATGTGAAGATTCATGAACCCGATCCATTCAATGACAAAGATCACAGACGTCATTTTATACATCAGTTATGTCGATGAGCTTTTTTTTTCAATTTGCAAACATAGTATCACATAGATGAGCCATATTATATACCACATTATGCTGTACATATGTTCCAACTGCAGTGTACTCTAGCAAGAAAGTCCTGTACATGGACCATGGGCATGCCAAGCATAACACAATTAGGTTGCTCAAATCACATGGTACCTAAACAAATAGTTAAGTATATTTAGGATTGTGAAACATCTGGAAATCGGAGAATGAGTGGGTGAGAATAAAATGAGAACTACAGTAGTCATTTACTATTTTTTTTATCTTAGAATGCAAGGAATTATTATACATTAGGTCGGAGGGAGTAGCTATTACAGTTTATCACTTGTAAAATTATGGATTGTGAAACATGCTAGACTTCAAAGGTGCTATTTAATAAATGATCGGCAAACAAAGGAAGTCATTATAAATATGCGAACTAATTAAGCAGACATAACCCGTACACACTAAGTGGCAGCTTCAAAAGTTATAAATGGAGATGGTGGTTGTGTGTTACTGAGCATAAGTCGTTCCCAGATCTCGTCAAGATAGCATCACTGATGTGCTAAAATCTGGCATGTTTAATTGGCACACCCATCAGAATGCATTTTCACCATTGCATACAATTACTAGCTGGCTTCACGGAGCGATGAGTACATAGGATCGAGAAGCATCAGGAAATTTGTTGATACGAGGCTCTTGGACCGTGCTTGAGGCAGGAAGGGTGCTCGTCGTGCTAATGGTGGACATAGCTCCCAAGACTTAGTGGGCGCCCAATAAGAAACTTACCTTATTGTAACTCACTCTTTCGAAAAACATGAACTTTTCAGGTTGCTCTTTGAGTTGGGTTATACTAGACAGCTGAAAAGACGCTTCCAATGGAGATCTTGGTTGATTTTTAGTAAGATACGATTAAACTTTTCTCTAGGTCGATTTGCCCTGATAAAATTTTTAAAGCCTCAGTCAAAGCAATTTATGATCAGGGGCGGAGCTACAATTAGCTCATCGGTGTCACTTGACACCGATGATCTCTTTCAAAATCAGTAGACTGTTTATTACTGTTTAACAAAGTGTTTGACCCCATTGCTAAACGTGGTGACCCCGGCCAGCTGGACGGCTAGCTCCGCCCCTGTTTATGATAAAAGGAACATCTACCAGCAAACACTTGGGGGTCTATTCAGGTTTTGGGGATTGCCATTCCAAGTCTGCCTGTTCAATTCAACCTCCTGTTCTCCGGTTTCAAAATACTCGATGCCTTAACCTAACATAATTATATTTGGTGTCATTTTAGTTACAGAACCAGATACTTATACTGTGACAAGAAAACTTCTTGGAGTTTACATCATGAACTTGTTCTGGAACTAGTTCTGGTTCTGAGATTTTAGGGGCCCTGGGTGAAGCTAAAAGCTGGAGCCCCTATTTCTCATCGATCTGCTATATACTGTTAACAATCACCATCATTTCTATCATATACTAACACCATGTGCAGTTATACTACAGCAAGAAATTTAGCTTTTAGGCTTTACTTATGTTCATAATTGCAGTAGTACTCATGCCATTTTAGACTCGACAATTTCTATACTTGTTGCTTGTTTATATAGTAGATCTAGACCATTAGATAAGAAAAGAAAAACAGTATGGTGGTATGTGGAGCCTATTCAAGCTGAAACAATCATCAAAGCAATAAGAAAATAGAATTTATATAGTGTATATACAAAAGTATACCGTGTTTTTATATATCACTACAAGAAAATGAATCTTTAGTCACCAAGTTTTAGTGACAAGTAATTTGGTTACTAAAAATTGATAAATAGTGACCAAGATTTAGTTTTTATTGTAGATATATATTTTTAGTAACCAAAGTACATGCTCATTGGTTGATAAATTCATTTAGTTACCAAGGGTTTCTTAGTTGCTATTTAGTTTTAGTGACCAACATGTTTAATTGTTGTTTATTATATTCATATAGTGACAAAGTTTTAGTGATCAAAATGCGACCAAGGTTTTTAGTGATAAAATAGTTATAGTGACTAATATTACACATATAGTGATCAAATACCTTAGTGACTAAATTTTTTTTTAAGTGTATACTTGTTAGATGTTTTAAAAATAAGCAAATTCAAGGACATTCGACCAGGAAGTGAAAGATGCCGCTAAGAAGCATATCGAGATCAGAGTTCTAGGCGAATTGGAGAACATTGTTCCCTCCAGTTTCCCAAAAAAAAAAAGGGAAAAAATGGAGAAGAGAACACCGTCCAAATGAGCTAAGCACATGTGCAGAGATCTGATCGCCATTTACATCATTACTGGTTTCTCAGAAAGTTTCTGTTTCTAGAATATTCTCCTATACAAGAAGAATACAGGAACTGAACAGGGTCACACTCAATATGTTGCTGCAAAGCCTAGCTTGCTCACGCACACATACAAACTGTTTAGAATATAAAGGAGATAGAACACGAGTGGAGTTTGTGCCGGTTAACTCATTTTGGCTTGCTGGTTTCTTCTTTATATGTACTCATCAACATGCAAAATACTAAGTGCTTCAGCGTGAAACTGCAGCCTTATAATATGAATACATGCAGGCCAGTTATTAAACGCTAGCATTTGCAGTAACCCACTAGCAAGCTAACATAGGAAGTTTAAGTGACATTGTTATTCTTAACACAACAAATATTGATCTGATAAAGTATGTACTTCCTACGACCTTCTTGCCATTGAAATTCCTACCATAAACTGTTACAGGCAGAGGGCCATATTTTTTTAGATAATGGATAACATAATCCAGCCTTGGTCTCCAAAGAGATTACGGTCATTATTACAAAATGAGACTTGACAGTCTACTAGGAAACAAACAAATAAAAGACACCAACCAAGGCAACAAGATAATTAGGATGTAAGTCTAAGACTAAATCTCCATCCAAAGTTGGCAAAAAGGTTCATGGCGCATGCTTCAATCTTCCTACATGCACCTTCAATAATCTTCTTGTTTTCGTCACTCCGCTGCAATTGTGCCCAAAATCGAAGCCAATGGGTATCCCTGAATAGGACCTGCAAATACGTTTGTGTTGGAGCTTTGTCAAAAACAATATCATTCCTACTTAGCCACATTGCCCAACATAAAGCAGATGCACCTATCAACAAAAATTTTCTTGTTTTTTTGTCCACATCCAGTCATCCAATTACCAAACATATGAGTAAAACTCTCTGGTGGATAGAGATTAAAGGAAATTTGTAAGATTCTCCATAGGAATGTAGCAAAGTGACACTTTAAAAATAGATGCTTAATAGTTTCATCATGTGAAAAAAACAACACTTTTTATTGCCCTTTCAATTCTTTTTGGCTAAGTTATCTTTAGTCAAAGTTACCCCTTGAAATAAATACCACATAAAAAAAATTTTGATCTTAAGAGGCATATTGAGTTTCCAAATAATCTTATTATTTGTAACATGCCCCAAAAGTGTTGTGCGACATATATACCAGTTGTGATAAACTTGTCTCCACAATTTCTGGTATGACTTTGGAGTATCCAGGATTGGGAAGCATGCGGAAGGTTTTCTTCAACATCAGAAAACCATGTTGCTCTGGCCCGACAAAGGGAAGGGTCTGGAGGGAGAAACAGGGGCAGCCTTGCGTGGAGTCATCCTGTGCCTACCATAGAGTCGCCTGCCTCTAGTTCGTCAGTAGGGAAACGAGATGACCAGGTAGAATCGATGAGCCCTGGAGAATGGAGCCGAGACCGAACGAGTGGATCCATCGGTTCCATTGATGAGCTTCAGCCTCCACTCACGTGCTTGGGAGGAGAAAATTTAATAAACGTACAACAGCGTCATATGTAGCTACCATTTCTTCCGAACTTCTTTTGTGAGACAGCTCCGGCTGCACGTGTTTTATAATTTTATACTCTGGCCCTCTTCTTTGGTAAGGCAAAGGGAGAACAC
The DNA here is from genome assembly GCA_001602295.1 of Zoysia matrella. Lineage (NCBI taxonomy): Eukaryota > Viridiplantae > Streptophyta > Magnoliopsida > Poales > Poaceae > Zoysia > Zoysia matrella. The sequence goes on from BCLG01000077.1 coordinate 309,709, forward strand.
CTACTGAGTTTCTATCAAAATAGAAGAAACATATACTCCCTCTATTTTTTAATAATTTTCTTTCACTACACCATTTCACAATTTTCACGACACATTTTACAGTTGCAAACAGCAACGCCGACAGTTAAACTGCCACTAACGGATTTGCCGACATATCAAAACAATAGTGTTTGAAGCCGTCGTGGAAAGATATGCCAACAGTTAACACAATGCCGATAGATAGTGTGTCAACGAAACTTTTACATTTGCCGATAGTTTACTTTTTTTGCCAACAGTTAATTTAATCCTCGACAGTTAATCTTTGCCAACAGATTGACATTTTTGTCGACACTTAGTTGGTTGCTGACTATAATCAGCAGCAATGGAAATTATCCCAAGCGCGCAATTGGTGGGTTACCAATACCGACAGATAATACGTTGGCTAATTGAACTATTACAAGCAAATAATCCGATGGTGAACATTTTTCTATTTCCCAACAGTTTATCTGTCGGGATAGTATACCCCGGGTATCTACGAATCATCTTCCACAGCACGGTCCACCTGCGGCCCGCGATCCTTCAACGGCCCACCAAGAACTTCACAAAGGTTGCCCGGCCGCAACGGTCGGGAAGCCTCGCTAAGGCCCGAAGCCGAGGTGGGTACAATCACCCCGACCCTCAGGGGTCGGGACCCGAGCTATCAAGACCCTAGCGGTCGGGACTCGCCCGCCGACCGCCACGAAGCAGTCACTACTCCAACAATCACGCCGATTCAGAATTCCTAACGATGTATAGCTCCGCAGAGAAGATAAGCATTCCAAAAGATTCCGCAACTACCCTGTTGGACGAGAAACAACCCACCGGGCGATAAAGCTGAATAGTAAAGCAACCTTGTTTCCCCACAGTGATCAAAGGTACGAACGGAGGGCGCCGATCGTCTGCCCCAAACGCCAGACAGCATGATTCACTGAAGACCGTGGCCCCACCTGTCAAAGGGTCATCCGTTTTTGTAGGCGGCAAGATGCTCAAACCAGGGTCCGGTCAACCCAACCATAGTTCGATCAAGACAACCCAGGTCCAGCCCTATAAAAGAGGCACTCGGGAAGCGAGAAAGCAACAGAACAGGGGAAAAGAGGAGAAAAGATACACATCACCACTTGTAAGCCACCCCCACCACGCGAGCTTGGGACTCTCGGATCCGTCCAGAGCCCTTCCGCATTGTACTCTCGTGTTTTTGAGATTCATACGACCGATCTCTTGTCCCTGGACGTAGAGTATTACGCCTCGAGGCGGCCCGAACCAGGTTAACTTTTGAGTCTCGCTCGTAGACTAGGCCATTCGATTCCGAAAATGCACGATCCCTCGTCCGATCGTATAAATTTACTGTGCCGGTGTACGAAACACCGACAGTTGGCGCGCCAGGAAGGGGCTTTCGGTGCGTTTTCGTTCGTTGTTTCGATGGCTTCGATTTTCGCTTTAGTCGGAGATTCCTCCATCTCTCGACTGTTTTTCGGGGATTTCGCTGTTGCCATCGCTCGTGATGGTCGATCGTGAAACATACCCACTTTCGCTGCTGGCCAGGCCTTCCGCTTCGGGAGGCTGGACTTCATCGCCGACAATGGCGGCGAGCTCCACCTTCAGATCCCGCGAAAGCTGCGTTCGCCTAAATGTCGCTCACCTCGACGCCGTCTTCTTCGTTCTTCGCCTCACAGCGTGTTGCGCCACGACCCTTCCCGTGAGTGCTTCATGTTGCACGCCAATGCCGCAGAGGACGAGGACGAAACCTCCGACAAGGCAGCACATGACGATCCTTGTCCACGCCATCGTGCTCTCACTGTGGTTGAGGACGCACTCCGGCGCAAACTTGCGACCCGGGCGATCCGAAGGGTAAGCGTGTCACCACGACGAGCGGTGGTGCCCGAGCCCGCACTGCTTATTAGCAGATCATGGATGGTGGTACGCCTGCCTTTGATACGACTTACGAGAATCTGGCGGCAGCGGCCTGTGTCCTTTATAAATCTATCACACCCGATAATCCCGTTCTCAAAGAGACTTACGATCGCCTCCGCGTCTACCTTGACGGCGCTCTGCAACAGCCTGAACTATCTCTTCGTCAGGACTCTGAGGCACACAGCTCCTATTGGTCGAGTGCCGATCGTCGAAGCCCTGCTCGCGGCCATCGCCGCGAACGGGTTGAGACTCGAAACCCCGACCATCCGGTCGGCAACATCCGCCACCGCTTGGGGGAGCATTGTGACGCCCGTCACACCATCGAGGCACGGAGGCATGCCAGGAGTGATCGCTACTCCGACTCCGGGCGCGATCGATCCCCCGAGCGACGTCAACGACGGCACAGCTACGACGACGCTCGGAGCCTCAGCCCCGATGACGTCGGACCCCGAGCGTTCGGGGCCCGCATCCGAAGAGGTGGCTTCCCCGACAAGTTCCGCACTCCAACCAACATCATCCGGTACACTGGCGAGACGAATCCCGCCCACTGGCTCGAGGACTATCGCCTCGCATGCCAAGCCGGTGGCGCCGACGACCTCTTCGCCATCCAGTACCTGCCGCTCTTCCTGTCCGATTTGGCCAGGGGGTGGCTCGAACACTTTCCGAGGGACAGCATCCACGACTGGGCCGACCTTCGTCACGCCTTCGTCGGCAACTTCTAGGGGACCTATACCCGCCCGAGTAACTCTGGGATCTGAAGAACTGCAAACAGAAGCCCGGCGAGTCCCTCCGAGACTACATTCAGCGATTTTCGCGCAAGCGAAATGAGCTGCCCAACGTCAGCGACGCCTTCACCTGCGGCACGACATCCAAGGCGCTCATCCACAAGCTGGAGTGTAAAAACCCTCGGACGGCACGCGCCCTTCTCGACATCGTCACCACATTCGCCACTGGGGAGGAGGCTGTTCAAGCCAACTTTAACCGGGACCAGGCCAAGGACAAGGAGAGGTCCAAGGTCAACCGAAAGAAAGACGACTGCCCCGACTGGCGACCCGACCGCCGGGATGGCAGCGGTCAAGCGGCAAAAAGCAGAAGAACCGTCGGCAGGATGAGGAGTTCGTGGGCGTCACCGAGCGGCCGCCTCGACCTCCCAAGAAGCCGGCCAACCACGACAACCACTTCGAAAAGATGCTCGACAAAGTCTGCACCTACCACGCAACTCCCGTGACGCACACTCTACGGGATTGCAACCTCATGAAGACTTTCTTCAAAGGGTACTTTCGCCACGACGCTCGTCCTCAGCTTAAACAACCTGACCCCCCGGCGAAGGAGGGGGAAGGTCTCCCCGAAAGTACCTTCTCCGAGCCGGAGGACCGTCTGATGATCATTGGCGGGTCAGTGGCCTATGAGTCACACCGCCATCAGAAGCAGACGTGGCGGGAGGTCAACCTGACCGCTCCCGCCATCCCCTCGTATCTCAAGTGGTCGGAGGCCCCGATCACCTTCGACAGATCCGATCACCCCGACCACGTGCCTCAGCCGAGGCGCCTGCCCCTGGTGCTCGATCCGATAATCGGCACCACTCGACTGTCCAAGGTCTTCATGGATGGAGGCAGCGCCCTCAACATCCTCTACATCAACACCTTCAAAGCCATGAAGCTCTCGAGATCCGACCTCCTCCCGAGCAACGTTCCGTTTCATGGCGACATTCCCAGGGGTAGCGCAGTACCCCTGGGTCGGATCATGTTGCCGGTCACCTTTGGCGACCGCGACAACTTCGAGGTGGTCGATTTCTCTGGTGTCTATCATGCCATCCTCGGCCGACCCGCCTACGCCAAGTTCATGCCGATCCCCAACAAAATCTACCTCAAGCTCAAGATGCCGGGTCCCAAAGGCGTCATCACTGTGGCGTCTCGCTTCAAACACGCCCTCGCGTGTGAGAAGGAAAGCTACGAGCTGGCCGTCGTCCTCGCGGGGCGGGCCCAATTAGAGGAGATACGCCAGTCTCAGGTGTTCGCCGCAACTCTCGACTCCAAGCCTGCCTCCTCCATGTCCTTCGAGCCCGCCAACGACTCCAAGAAGATCGCCCTCGACGACTCCGACACCTCCAAGAAGGCCAGAATCGGGACCGCGCTCTCCAACAAATAGGAAAGCGCGCTCGTTGACTTCCTCCGCCGGAATCGGGACGTCTTTGCCTGGGCACCATCTGACATGCCAGGCATCCCGAGGGAGGTCGCTGAGCACTCTCTGAACATCATTCTCGACTCCCGACCGGTGAAGCAACGACTCCGACGCTTCGATGACGAGAAGCGCCGCGCCATCGGCGAAGAGATCGCCAAGCTACTCGATGCCAAATTCATCAAAGAGGTCTACCACCCAGAGTGGCTGACCAACTCTGTAATGGTTAAAAAGAAGAATGGAAAATGGAGGATGTGTGTTGATTACACGAGTCTCGACAAAGCATGCCCGAAGGATCTGTTTCCTTTGTCGCGCATAGATCAGATGGTCGATTCCACCGCGAGGTGCGAAACCCTCAGCTTCCTTGATGCGTACTCCGGGTACCATCAGATATCCATGCGAGACTCCGACCAGTCGGCCATATCGTTCATCACACCCTTCGGCTCTTTCTGCTACGTCACCATGCCCTTCGGCCTCAAGAATGCCGGCGCCACATATCAACGCCGTCTACAGAGATGCTTCCATGATCAGCTGGGTCAGAACCTGGAGGTCTACGTCGACGACATTGTCATCAATACTCGATGGGTGGCCGACCTCATCAAGGATCTGGAAGAAACCTTCGCCAACCTCCGGCAGTTCCGCATCAAGCTCAACCCCGAGAAGTGCGTTTTTGACGTCCCCACCGGCAAGCTCCTCGGGTTCGTCATCTCCGAGCGTGGCATCGAAGCCAATCCTGAGAAGATTGCCGCCATCCACAACCTCGGGCCCATCAACAACGTCAAAGGTGTCTAGAAGCTTACTGGGTGCCTGGCGGCTCTCAGCCGCTTCATCTCCAAGCTGGGTGAGAAGGCTATGCCTTTTTACCGACTTCTCCGAAAGTCCGACCGCTTCACCTGGACCGCTGAAGCCCAAGAGACCTTCGAGCAATTGAAGACTGTACTATCTTCCCCGCCAGTCCTAACTTCACCGACCCCTGGTGAGCCGCTACTCCTCTACATCTCTGCCACCGCCAAGATCGTCTAGCGCGCTTCTGTAGGATCAAAACAAACTCCAAAGACAGACAACCCAGCGCCGCCTCAACAGAGGTCGCAAACGGCGCAGGGCTCGGGGGGCTACTGTCGGGATAGTATACCTCGGGTATCTACGGATCATCTTCCACAGCACGGCCCACCTGCGGCCCGCGATCCTTCAACGGCCCACCAAGAACTTCACAAAGGCGGCCCAGCCGCAGCGGTCGAAAAGCCTCGCCAAGGCCCGAAGCCCAGGCGGGTGCAATCACCTCGACCCTCAAGAGTCGGGACCCGAGCTATCAGGACCCTAGCGGTCGGGACTCGCCCGCCGACTGCCACGAAGCAGTCACTACTCCAACAATCACGCCGATTCAGAATTTCTAACGACGTATAGCTCCGTAGAGAAGATAAGCATTCCGGAAGATTCTGCAACTACCCGGCTGGACGAGAAACAACCCACCGGGCGATAAAGCTGAACAGTAAAGCAACCTTGTTCCCTCACAGTGAATAAAGGTACGAACGGAGGGCGCCGATCGTCCGTCCCGAACCCCAGAGAACATGATTCACTGAAGAACGTGGCCCCACCTGTCAAGGGGTCATCCGTTTTCGTAGGTGGCAAGATGCTCAAACTATGATCCGGTCACCTCAACCATGGTCCGGTCAAGACAACCCAGGTCTGGCCCTATAAAAGGGGCACCCGAGAAGCGAGAAAGCAACAGAACAGAGGAAAAGAGGAGAAAAGATACACATCACCATTTGTAAGCCACCCCCACCACGCGAGCTTGGGACTCTCAGATCCGTCCGGAGCCCTTCCGCATTGTACTCTCGTGTTCTTGAGATTCATACGACCGATCTCTCGTCGTCTCTGGACGTAGAGTATTACGCCTCGAAGCGGTCCGAACCAGGTTAACCTTTGAGTCTTGCTTGTAGACTAGGCCATTCGATTCAAAAACGCACGATCCCTCGTCCGATCGTATAAATTTACTGTGCCGGTGTACGAAACACCGACATTATCCACCACGAATAAGTCACTTTTGCCTATTATTCACTGTGGGGAAAGTGTGTTTTGGTGTAGTGTTTGCTACAACAATTCTAGTTCCATTTGGTCACTTCATAAAAGAAATCAGAGAACTGATGCTGGCTGCTGCGCCATGAATGAAGCTTCAAAGTCCACTGCCAATCAAGGTTAAACTTATCGAACAAGCCATGGAACCCGGTGGCCACCTGTTTCAGATAAAACCGATGGAAAACTGCTACTAACTCAAACTTCAGATTGTGAATGAAATTGTCAGAATGCTACAGTATACGAAGCCATTTTACTGGTTTCGAATTTTAAATTTTGAAACCTAGTATCGACCGATTTTACTAGTTTATGAATCTCCAAAATTTTTAATTTTTCATATTTTTTAAATTTTTTAAAATCGATCAACGGGTAAATTGAGCCGGAGTACCGGTTTTAACAAAAACTGTGGTTTTTGAGCGGTTTTCCAAACCATGCTGTCATGTCCATAAATAGGCCATGAGCAAAGCGCTCGTGTACTCCTCGACAGTTCACGGTGACGGATGAAGCTTCCACTAACATTTCAGAAAACCATGTGCGGGACCGGGATGCATCTGCAGTAAAAAAACATTATATTATTTGTCTTCAAGGATGCACCGTATGGCTTCCATTGCCTGCTGAAACCAGGAATCGGAATTGCTGCAAAGGTCATTACGAGCTTGCTGTCTACAAGATCGAGCGCACCGTATTGTTTTCTATTTTATTCACACTAAGTTGTAGCGCACCGTATTGTTTTCTATTTTATTCACACTAAGTTGTACTTAAAATGACACTTTTTCACTAATAAGACTATGATATTTGAAGCAAATTTCAGTGATATGAACATGGCAGGCACAGTGCATTCGATTCTCAACCCATCCCCAAGATGAAGGGATGACGCAAGTTTAACATCAGTAATATACATAAGATAATTTGAAGAGAAGTAAACTCAAGGACTACGTTCGACCAAGAAATAATATACTCCTATGCTGCTGCTAAAGAAGAATATGGAGGTGTCACCTTCCAAATGGAAGCATATGGAGGTACAAGAGAGCATCTGCACAGATCAGGTAAGTAGTTAGATTACTAGGTTCTCTTAGAGTTATCTTTTCTAGTTCTAATGTCATATTATGAATATAGAACATATATATGATTATAATATGAAAAGGACTTCAACAATAGTACTCATATATTACTATTACTCCGTTAAAATCTTAATGCCCATGAATTTCTTAGCATAAAAAAGTTACAAAGACCATATTGAATGAGCATTCATCTCAAAAAGGAGGTACCTTTATAAGATATGCGTCGCTATTCAAAGGAGATCAATGCGACTACCAAGAATTTTGAACCATAAAGTTAGAAAATCGATTGGTTACCTATCTCCTACCTGCTTATTGTTTCATTATTTGGATTGGGAAGCATCAGAAAATTCATCTTCAGGGACAAGACATCATGGTGCTCTTGCTTGAGGTCAGACTTGCAGAAACAGATGCAGGGGAGTGCCGTTCACGCCATCCTTTTGGATGTCGGCATCCACCCCCCCCCCCCCCTCGGCTGTTCGATGTTTTCTTCTCCAATTAGGCTTGAAGAGAGCGGTTATTTGGAGTGGGGGAGGAACGGAAGAGCTATTTGGAGCTGATTAGTATAGATTCCACGTTGATGTGGCTGATTAATTATATCTTAGTTTCACTCCTCATGAGTTTACTAAAAATATGCCTAATCATCTATTATCTCCATTAAAAAATAAATGTTATTTTTTATGAGATATCATGTTTTGACCGTTTATATTATTAAAAAAGGCTCGGTAGTGAACATTGTCAATATTTGGAAGTTTAAGTCCTGATATGCCAAACTATCAAGCGAACTGCAAGGTGGAATATCTCGAGAAAATCTCAGCGATTGAAGTTCCACTTTGCCCAGTTGAGAGAGACTAATTACAACGCCAATAGTGGGGTTCTATTAGAAGCACACTTTGGAACATGCCAACAAAGTTTGTTTCAAGGTAGTATGCCATTTGCAATTGAGGAATTTCCACTGCTTCGTGCTGTAAGTACCCCTGTAGTGAATGAACAAGGATCCGATCCTTGGTGAATGCTGTGTCCATTCATGGTGTGGTTGAATTCGATCAAGACGACATGATGGAGTTCATCCCTCCTGCTGATAAAGTGTTACTCAATGTACAGTGACGATGAACAATGTAAGATCAAAATAGAAGTAACCATGTTTTTTTTCTATATTACTTTGTTTAATGATTGATATGTAATTAAATACTCTCTCTGTTCTTTAATTGATGTCGCCGTTGACTTTTTAATTTAACTTTGACTATTCATCTTATTCAAAAAATTTGCTTGAATGTGTAAAATTTTAAGTTGTGATTCAAATAACTCTAATGGTAAATCGAATTATATCAAAATATATGAAATTTATCAAAAATTTTTTGAATAAAACGAATGGTCAAATTGAATTTAAAAGTCAACAGCGACATCAATTAAAAAATGGAGGGGTATGTTATTGTTGTATTGTGACAGTTTATAATGCACAGATGGAGTGTCCAGATATCCCATAGAAGCCAGTTCTACTCGATAACCAAAGGGAGAGGTGATAATCATAGATGCTGCGGTCTGGTCTCAATCGTCAAAGCGGACATTGGTGGCTTAATGACAGATCTATGTATGATGGCCCTAACAACTGACGAAGAGCGAGAGGAGAAATGGAACAAGATTTTTTAGGTTGTAGGATTCTTTCAATACAATATTAGTTTTGTTATTCAGCCTAAGGAGAGATACAGAAAAATTTTAGATGCTATTTAGCGACATCAAAGATATAACGTGACACAAGGCTTCTATATCTCAACCTTTTTTATTTCAGTTCTAAGTATAGGTGAGGTAAAAGCTTACCTTGCATTATGAATAGATCTGCAGCAAAAAATGTTGGGCCTTGGTATAAATATTACTTCAACGTAAAAAAGCATTAATAAAATTTACATTTTTTTTCCTTTGATCCAAAGATGTGCAGCTTGTCGAGAAAACACATTGAACAATGACCAAAATGTTAGGGTAGACGCATTTTTAGAATACGGTAAGGAGAACCGGCTACAAAACTATTGAACTATAGCTTCAGCAATGACATATCTGCAAAATGGACCATACTTAACAGTAATCTTCTTGGAGCTTACAGCATGAACTTGTTAATTAAACGATTTCCATTTTCTGAAAGAACAACGACCAGAAAATCTAGGTTTTGGCAGACTGTGGTAGCATATCTCGATTTAACACTCTCCTGTGATTCAAAGCAATTCATATGTTAAAATAGTACTTTGCTCACTAACCATATAATTCTCAAAGCACCTGTTAATGTTTAATGGCTATGAACAATGCTCACTGCATGCGAGTTTTAGCAGAGCTTTTCATTACACTTGTTAGATTTTTAAAAATAAGTAAATTGAAGGACATTGGACCAAGAAGTGACAGATGCCGCTAAGAAGCATATCGGGATCGGAGCTGGAGGGGGATGGGAGCTGTAGGTGCGAAGTGGAGAACATCATCTTCCTCCAGTTTCTTCAAGTAAAAAAGTGGAGAATATTGGGGTCAGCATTTGTATCATACTGATTTGTCTGAAAGTTTTCTTTGCTAGATCTCTTGCTGTCTTGGACATATTTCTCTGGCCCATCTCTTGCCTAGTACAAGCGGCTTAAAATTGAGGACCGCATGCATTTACCGTGGTGGGAGGGGGTGTCGGGGGAAATGTGTTTTGTAGTAGTGACATATTTCCCTATATGATAAGAATACAAGAACTGACAGTATCCCACTAAATAAACATTAATCTGATGAAGTCTATACTTCACATAACCTCTACGCCGTGGAACTGATAACATAAAGAGTACAAGATAGAGGGCCATATCTACCATACGGTCCGTACCCCAGTGCTTGTGTTATGCGACATATACCAACTGTGATAAACTTGTCTCCACAATTTCTTATCTGACTTTGTATTCAGGATTGGGAAGCAAGTGGAAGGTTTTTATCAGCATCAGAGAACCATGTGTTAGACGCCGAAATCGGATCCGGGCCAACTCACCGCTCACATGTTCGTGTGCGAAAATGCCGACGTTTATTCAACGCTGGGTTTAGAACAGTACCTAGACAATCCCGCCTCGAGAGGGACCCGTCGGAGGAGGATCATCTTAGTGATGATCTGGGCTCGGTCAAACCAGCCGGATCGCCTTCAAACGTCGTCAGAACGAAGGAAGAACAGCACGAGAGTCGAGTAAGAAGATTAGAGTTTGGAGAAGAACGAAATGTAAAGGCAAAATGATTTGATCGATTGAGATGCTCCTCAACCGGCTATGGAGAGATGGTCTTATCCCGCAGGGTAACTAATCCCATAAGTTTGGAAAGAAATTAGAATCAATCAGCTAAAAACTTTTATAAATCGACATTACCAGAGTCTCCGATATAGTGCCGGACACTCCGGTGACTGGAGTCTCCGGTAAGATTCCGAAAATTCTGTCGTGTAATTCTGGGAACCCGAGAGGGCTCATCGGATACTCCGGCAATGTGCCGGACACTCTGGTGGGCTAAATACTCGAATCCGAGAGGGCTCACGGGACACTCCAGTAACATACTGGATACTCCGGTGGGCTAAGTGCCCGAATCCGAGAGGGCTCGCCGGACACTCCGGCAATAGGCCGGACACTCCGATGAGTTAAGTTCTCGAACCCGAGAGGGCTCATCGGACACTTCGACAATGTGTCGGATACTCCAATGGCCCTGTAATTTTTTGGTGTCAACATATGCCCCCCTGTTTTTTTTTAAGTTCCTACACCGTAAAATATTTAAGCACCCAAAAACTTCTAAGAGCGATGGTTTTCTTGACTCATCGACCATTGTATTCAATTTTGACAATGATGTTCTTCACATCGGTCACTTTTCTCTTACACTTTTTGCTATATACTTGAATGATACTTTTTTAAGTATCGACCGTTAAGAGCCCTAGGTAATGGTTCTCCACGAACATCTTCCAACATGTATGCATTTTCGGTGATGACTTTTACTATTCGGTATGGCCCTTCCAACTAAGAGACCATTTTCCGAACTTGTTGCTATGGGCATAATAGTTTTTCAAACCAATTCGTCCACCTGAAATTTTTTGACTTTCATCTTTTTATTGTAGGCTCTAGCAACTCTAACCTTGTCTCTCTCAATTTCTTTCAAGGTATTTAAACGCTTATCGGTGACTTCATCGATATTGTCTAGCATTAGAGTTCTATACTCATCGGTGGATAAATCATTTTGTTTGGCTAACCTTAGAGCTCTTAAATTTACCTCGATGGGTAAAAACGGCCTCTTGTCCATACACAAGTTCATAGAGCGTTACCTTAGTTGCCCCATGCCTAGATATCCGATGAGCCCACAATGCTTTCGATAAGACTTTATGCCATCTTCTGGGATGGTCTTCTATCTTTTTCTTAATGAGCTTGATCAATGTTTTGTTACTAGACTCGGCCTGACCATTGGCCTGAGCATAATATGGAGATAAATTGAGTATCCTAATTCTATAGGATTTGAGAAACTCTTTAACATAACCGGACGTCAAGCAAGTATTCTGGTCGATAGTTAAAGTTTGAGATATGCCGAACCTATGAATAATATGCTCGGTAAGAAACTCAATTACCCATTTGTGCGTCATGTTTTTGAGAGCCACCGCTTCGGTCTATTTGGTGAAGTAATCCGTTGCGACCAACAAGAAACGATGTCCCTTCGAAAATGGAGGATGTATTTGCTCGATGAAGTCTAATCCCCATCCACGAAATGGCCATGGTTTTATGATGGGGTTCATCGTGGCTGCGGGTGTCAATTGAATAACTTCAAATCTTTGGCACTCTTCGCATCTTTTGTATTAGCGATAGCGATCGGCAATCATAGTTGGCCAATAAAATCCGGCCCTCTTTAACAACTATTTTATTTTTGGAGCCGATTGATGCGTACCACAAATGCCCTCATGAACTTTCCCCATAGCTACTCTAGCCTCGTCATCACCCAAACATTTCAAAAGCAAATCATTCTCTGTTCGGCGATATAAGTCACCATCAATCAAAGTATACTTAAAAGCCATATGCGAACTTTCCTATCTACACTTTGGGTTGAGCTACAAATGTATGAAATTATGGGTGACCTCCAATCAAGTGATTCCATACTATCACGGTTTGACGTCTTAGTGTTTGAATGGTCTAATTCTAACATCTCAAGCATCGGTTTTTTATTGACTGAAAATTTTACCTTTGCTAACATTATAACCCGATGCTTGTTGAGCCAAATCATTAACCTCACTGTTTTATAGCTTAGGCACATGATATATGTTGAATTCGTCCATTCATCTGATGATGTCTAGGCACTTATCTAAGATGGCATTCAATGATCCATCTAAGCATTGAAAATTTTTAGAAATTTGTTGCACTACTTACAACGAATCACCGAAAGCCTCTACATGCTTAACCCCATGAACTCCAGCAACTCTAAATCGAACAATAATGCTTCATATTCGACTTGATTATTAGTGTAATCATACTCTAATCGATTTGCAAATTCAAAGTGCGTATCATGAGGAGATACTAAAACCACACCAACACATTGACCCTCTTTACAGACCGATCCATCAAAATATAACTTCTAAGGGGTAAAAGTAACATAAGCAACATCTAGATCATGTTCCAAATCAATCCGATGTTCAACAATAAAATTAGCAACAATTTGGTCTTTTACGGATTTCAACGATTCGAAAGCCAAACCATATTCAATCAATGCATAAGCTTATTTACCAACCCTACCACTAGAAATCGGCCTATGCAACATATGTTTAATAACATCGGTTTGACAAACAACCACACAAGTGCTAGATAGCAAATAATGTCTCAACTTGGTGTAATCATGATACAAGAAAAAGCATAGTTTTTCGATGAGAGTGTACCTTGTTTCCACATCCACCAGCCGTCGACCCACATAAGTGATCAAGTACTCCTTTCCTTCGGCTTCTTGTGTCAAAACAGTACCAACCACATTATCTTTCGCCGCTACGTAGAGATGGAAAGGGACTCCTCCCTTAGGCGCCCTGAGCACCGGTGGCGAAGACAAGTATTCTTTGATCTTCTCAAAAGCTTCTTGCTGTTTTGCCCCTCAAATAAATTCGGCTTCACTCTTTAGCCGAAAAATAGGAGTAAATGCATTAATCTTTTCCGACAAGTTAGAAATGAATCGCCTTAAGTAATTCGCTTTTTCTAAGAAGCTTTGCAACTTTCTCTTACATGTAGACGCTTGCACATTCGTAATTGCTTCTATCTTCTAAGTATCTACCTCCATGCCCTTTCATGAATTATGAAGCCTAAAAACTTTTCGGCCGATACACCAAAAGCACATTTGAGCGGATTCATTTTCAAATCAAAACGACGCATTCGGTCCAAGGCAAGTTGCAAATCGATCAAGTGAGAATCTAAAGCGGCCGCTTTGATCACCACATCATCTATATAGACCTTTATGATAACACCAAGTAAATCATAAAAGATAAAATTCATGGCTCGTTGATATGTGGCACCTGCATTCTTCAATCCAAAAGTCATAACAACCTACTCAAACAATCCTACAAAACTGAGACATCTAAAAGAAGTTTTAGACATATCCTCTTCGGCCATGAAGATTTAGTTATATCTCGCATTACCGTCAAGAAAGCTAATAACTCTATGGCCAGAAGCATCATTAATCAATATATCGGCTATGGGCATAGGATACTCATCTTTAAGAGTGGCTCTATTCAAATTTCTAAAGTCAATGCAAACTCTAATCTTACCGGTGTTCTTCTTTTCCACCGGCACGATGTTGGAGATCCACTCTGCGCACCTGCAAGGTCTGATAAATTTCGCATCAAGTAATTGGTTAATTTCTTCTTTAATCCGATCATGCATATTCAAGTTAAACCTCTTCATCGGTTGCTTAAAAGGTCTAAAACCAGATTTTATTGAAAGCTGATGCTCAACTAACTCGCGGTTCAACCCGAGCATTTCATTAGAAGACCATGCAAAGCAGTCCACATATTCTTTTAGTAAACCGATCAACTTCACCTTATAATCGGCTTTCAGATTTTTATTTATATAAGTTGATCTTGGATTATCATCGCTGCTAAGGTTCACCTCCTCAAGAGGATCGGCCAATGTGAATCCTTGTCCTAACTTATTCGTATCTTCTATTTCCTCGATAGCTTCACACATATCGTTCGTATTGGACCGATAGTGTTCTACTCTCTTTTGCAACCAATCAAGATTAGAATCTATTAAATCACATTATATAACTGAGCCGATTCTCCATCGGTTTTATATTGACCGGTACAAAACCATCTCTAGCTACGCTAAGAAAATTATAATCCGTCAAGTCTAAACCGGTCAAGCACTTGACGGCGTCATGCGGCAAAGAAGATGATTCGGTCATAGCAACACAAGCCGATGCATCCGCATGAACCACCTCTACATCATCACCAATGCATTGTATCAAAAATTGGTGTAAGGTAGAAGGAACGTATCTATTGACATGAATTCAATCACGCCCTAAGATCAAGCTATAACTACGGCGCACATCGGTAACAAAGAAAGCGGTAGCCATAGTCTTGCTTCCAACGGCGAGTTCCATAGAATCGAGCCTTTTAGCCTCGATAGGGTCTCCTCCTCCCACACCGTTCAAAGTCATGTTGGTCCGGATGGGCTCGTCATCGGCCTTACCTAGCTTCTTAAACAAAGAGTACGACACTAGATTAACAATAGCACCACCATCTACAAGCATGTGAGAAATCGGTGAACCATTAATATGACCTCTCACATAGAGAGGTTTCAAATGGTTCTCCGATTCCTCGGGCTTTTTGAAGATAGCACTTTTCGGTCCAAAGTCGAATTGTGCCATGACTTCTTCTTCCACTATAAGCGAATAATCGAAAAGGGATAAGCAAATGGTGTTAATGTCCATATCTTCTCGAGGCGGTGTAGGCTCATAGTCCAAGATGTCGTCGTCGTCGAACTCAGACATATCAATGTCTCCCGTGGGTGAGGGCGCTGTGAAGTCCTCTCCTAAGACGGTGTCGACCAAACCAAGTGGATTCAGAGTAGCCTCCGCTTCCTCCGTCACCGGTGGAGTAGGGGCCTCGGACTCCTTAACCCTCCATTGCTTACCTTGAGAGACCATCGGCTTGATCTCGTTGAAGACCTCATCCCTCTTTTTCTCTGCCTCCTCTTCTCGCATCTTCCGGAGGCGCAACCTTTGGAGCTTCCTCTTTCGAGTGTGGATCAAGCCACGCGGATACCACCTCGGTTGCGTGTACTTGGAGGAGCTCTTGCTGCTGCTAGCTTCATGGTCATGGGAAGCCTTTTCGACTGGATCATCCAAAGCGATCGGTCCCGTGAAGTCTCCCCTGATTTTGACATCGGTTGTGCCGATTTTCACGACACCTCCGGATGCACTCTCTTGATGAACAACGGTGGATGGAGCAGGTTCGTTACCTTGCTTCGGGCGCCCCTCTTGCTTAGGCACGGTGGTGGAGCTCCCTCCTTGAACCTTGATAGGTCGAGAATCCGTCCGATCCAGAATAGGGTTGGAGAGCTTTGTGAAGACATCCCCTCTCGGTCCGTTTCTCTCGAATGAAATGACGGGTATGGCATCGGTGGAACGGGCCTTGGTGGTATAGGCATCGGTGGCACGGGCATCCACAGTCTCATGTATGGATGCCACACCGGGAACGGTGGGTAAAGCATAGGATGAAACCATGACTGTGGCACTCCAAAGCCATGTGGAGAAAAAGGAGGAGGAGGCTCACGGTTGGCCTCATCTCCTTCCTAGGTGGTTTGCCTCCCCTAGGTGGTGATCTTGATCGCTTCATAGACCGATTATTCAAATCGGTCTTTTGATTCTTGTACTTAGCCATAAACCGGTCGAAGGCGCTTTTAGCCTCCATCTTCCGATCCGTGGCTTTACCTTGATTCACCTTCCACTTGCCCACTTTAGTATTCTTCGGTTCTATCATCTTGGGCTGTGAAGCTTGCCCCTGGGTCTAGAGCCTTGGATGGTGACTTTTAGAGACTCTTGACCATCGGAGGACTTTTCGAGCACCACCTTCCTAGAGGCACCCTTCTCACTTGGAGAAACGGGCATCTCATCCCCGATGATCACGTTCTTCTCTTTGGTTGTATCGGCTTGATGAGGCCGAATCAACACCTTGGGGTTGAGCTCTAGAGTGTTGATGGGAAAGAGTGCTTATCGATCTGCATCTCCTTAAGACTCAATCGTCCCTCATTAAGGGCCGATTGGACCTGTTGACAGAAAATATTGCAATCATTAGTAGCATGAGAATAAGAGTTATGCCATTTACAATATGCCTTACGCTTAATCTCATCCACCGAAGATAAAGTATATGTGATCTTAATATACCCACCTTGGTGCAGCTCATCAAATATTCTATCACATTTGGCTACATCAAAAGTGTATTTCACATCACAAGAAACTGATTTGGCGTTAGAGAGCCAAACGAACTCGGCAAGCAAGATGTCATTGGAATCATCATCGAAGCTATCCGAATCACATTCTACGACGTGCACGCTATGGCGGGTCTTGTAGTCATGTTTTATTTCTTTTCTTCGGCTTTCTTGAGCCGAAGCCCTTTGTTGGAGGTGGGTGAGTGTAAGAAAATCGTATCCCTCCAACTTTTCTCTAAGATGCGACCGTAAACCACTAAAAGGTAGGTCGGCTAAGTCTTTTTCAGAAATTGTTAAATTAAAGCATCGGTTCTTAATATCTCTAAACCGTCGAAGATAGTCAACGACGGGCTCCTCTTTTCCTTGCCGAGCTGATGTCAAGTGTGACAACTTTAATTCGTATATATGGACCCCGAATATATGGACCCCGAAGAGAATGATGAAAACTTGCGCTCTAAAGACTCCCACTTATATATGGACCCCGAAGAGAATGATGAAAACTAAGAGAAAGCGGTTCCGGTTAGTGATAAAGAAAACAATCGTACTTTCAATGCCTCACTAAAACCCGCTTCTCTTAGCTGTGCTACATATTGGCTAACGTGTTTCCAAGTGGTTTTGCTATCTTCGCATTGAATTTGACGAAGTCGAGAGCACGCCATCCAACGGGATATGGGACCGAATCAAAGTATGCAGGGTACTGTTTTTGATAAATCTGGTCCCTTCCCTAAAGGTCTACCCCTAGCGTCTCACGAAATTGGTTGTTTAAGTCCTCTTTAATGCGAGCCATACACTCCTCTATGTTTGCTATGGGTGGCCTAGTGGATGTCCCCGGTGGTGAGGGATGTGTGCTCATTTTCATGGCGCTAAACAATTTATTAAGAATGGGGCCCTGAGGGATACCTGTACCGCTAAGTGGGATATGTGGTGTGCTATAGGCGACGGTACAGTAAGGAGGAATAAAATTAGCCAATTCATTTACTCGGCTAGTGGCCGGATTAGGGATGCTAGTAATTGGTTCTATGCTAGCGGGAGACACTACCAAAGTACTAGTTTACGCATGAGACGAAAAAGTAATTTGTCTACTAAACGAGTTCAATGGCGTGCCATACGGAGGTTGTTTTACACTTGACGTAATAGGCGTCGATGCACTAGTAGTAAGACCTACATGCACAACATGAGACTATGATGCAATACTAACATTTTTAGACTTAGACAAGTTTTTTTTATCATGTATTGCATACCGTTTTTCAATACCTTTTTCATATCGGCAAAGTAATACAAAAGGTCTTCAAAAGTAATAGGAGGGTGCGAAGATGTCTTTACATTGGTAGCACCCATGGCCGCGTCGTAGTCGACGGTCGGAAGAACGGGCTTCTTCACTTGTGAGATCGCACCTTGACGGTCCTTCTTGAAACACGCCAAGTACTCCTGCAGCTCTCGCTCCTCGCGCACTTTGCGCACCTCTTCGGAGGCTCTCCGGCGTTACAAGAATGCTTTGTGCGCCTCCTCGGGCAACTCCTCCAAGATGACATGATGATGTTCGTTGTGAAGATCTCGAAGGTCATGGTGGAAACAACGATTCGGTTTGTGCAACCGAAATCACTCGTCTCTGGCGGAGTAGCCAAAAAGTGTGTTGACACCGAAATCAGGTTCGAGCCAACTCACCGCTCGCACGTCCGTGTGCGGGAACGCCAACGTTTCTTCAACACCAGGATTGAGGCAGCACCTAGACAATCCCGCCTCGAGAGGGACCCCATCGGAGGAGGATCGTCTTAGGGATGATTCGGACTCGGTCAAGCCTGCTGAATCGCCTTCAAACGTCGTCGGGATGAAAAAAAAAACAGCACGAGAGTCGTGTAAGTGGATTAGGGTTTGAAGAAAAATGAAATGTAAAAGCAAAATAATTTGATCAATTGGGATGCTCTTCAACTGACCATGGACCTCTGTTTTATAGAGGAGGGATGGTCTTATTCTGCAGGGTAACTAATCTCACTTGGTAAGAAAGAAATTAGAATCAATCAGCTGAAAACTTTTCAAAATCGGCATTACCAGAGTCTCCGATACAGTGCCGGACACTCCGATGACCGGAGTCTCCGGTAAGATGTCGGAGATTCCGTTGTGTAATTTCGGGAATCCGAGAGGGCTCACCGGAAACTCTGGCAACGTGCCGAACACTCCGATGGGCTAAATGCTCGAACCCGAGAGGGCTCACCGGACACTCCAGCAACGTGATGGATACTCTGATGGGCTAAGTGTCCGAATCTGAGAGGGCTCATTAGACACTCCGGCAACGTAGCGGACACTCCGGTGAGCTAAGTGCCCTAACCCGAAAAGGCTCATCGAACACTCCGACAACGTGTCGGATACTCCAATAGCCCTATGATTTTTGGGTGTCCACACCATGTTGCTCTGAACTCGACGAAGGAGGGAGAAAAGGAGACATGCTCGCGTGGCTTGTCGTCCTGTGGCTACCAACGCCCAGCCACCTTGCGATCCCAGTTCTATTTGCAGTCGCCTGCTTCTCGTTTGTCAGTCGGGAGACGAAACGAACGTGCAGAACCGACGCGCCCCGGAGAGCAGAGCTGGGACCGAACGAGTGGATCCATTGGGTTCCATTGATGAGCTTCAGCCTCCACTCCACGTGCTTGGGAGGAGAAAAATTAATAAACCCTCTGAACAACAGCGTTATATTAGCTACAGTTTCTTCCGGACTTCATTTGTGAGACAGCTCCGGCTGCCTGTGTTGTAGGAGTAATAATTTTGCACTTTGGTCCCCTCCTTCATTAAGGCAAAGGCAGACTGGCAGAGCACCTGCCAAGTTTCGGTCAAAAACATATACTTCCTCCGTTTTTAAATAACTGTCTTTGGTACAACAATTCTACTAGTTCCATTGGTCACTCCGTAAAAGAAATCAGAGGACTGATGCTGGCTGCTGCACCATGAATAAAGCTTCAGAGTGCACTTACAATCAATGTTGAACTTATCGAACGAGCCATAGATCACCGGTTTTCACAAAAATAAGTAAAATGTACTGAAAACTTCTACTAATTAAAAATTCAAAATTGTAATGAAATTGGTCAGAATGCTAGAGTAAACCAAGCGCGGTTTTGTCGGTTTTGAATTTTTAGATTTTGAAATCCAGCAGTAGAGGCACTGACAGTTACTAGTTTTTGAATTTCTATTTTTTATTTTTTAAAACTGATTAACTTGTGAGACCAAGCTGGATGTTTTCACTTTTCACCGCAGTATTTCAAACCATGCCATCATGTCCATAAATAGGACATGAGCAGGGCACTCGTGTACCCCTCCACAATTCATGCTGATGGCCGAAGTTTCTACTAATATTTCAGAAAACCGTGTGCGTAGAATGGGATGCATCAAAGAAAAATGTTATGATATTTGTATTCAAGGGCACACTGTATCGCTTCAAATTTGCTGCCGAAACCAGGAATAGGAATTGTTGTAAAGGGTAGCTACGAGCATTTATCGAAGTTGTTGCTGTTAGGGTATTGCTCTGCAACCTTGGAAACCAAGCTTCATATGGTTGCGTGAGTGAGATTGGAAACAGGAACACGATCTCTCCTGATATCACTATTATAAACTGGAAACTATGAATGTTATACTGCTGCACGCTGGAAAACGCTAGTTCAAAGTGACAGACATGGCACAATACATGCACTCTTGTTCCATAAAAAAAAGCAAGCTCTATGTTGATCGATATCGTAGTTTTTATTTTTTTTATTTACAATATAGAATTTGTACTTAAAAGAATATTTTTTTCATTAACAATATATAATATTTAAAGCATATTTCAATGATATGAACACAGCACAGTGCATTATATTCTCAAATCATCCCCAAGGGGAAGCAACTAAGATAGACCATAGATTAGAAACAGTGGAAAAAACAATAGTATGAAACAGTTCATACAGACCTATATATTTGTATGCAAGCGATACCAATGGGACCCACATTGAATATAAATTTTGTGAGTTTTCACGGGTTCCTCATAAAATTTGTACTACATGCGAGCTTGTGCGTATACTCACTTGCATCCCTGCCTATGTATGGCACAAGACAGTAGCCCACTGTGAAGAAAGCAGCCCATGACCATGGTTCATAGAATCGTTCAAAACTGCTTGGTTTTCACACTTTTCAGTGAAAGCGGTCCGGTGCAGTTTCACCGACCGATCGATTTTCGGTTAAAAAAATAAAAAATTAAAAACGGATCAAACTGATTGGAGAAAGTATCTCGGTTTATTATAGTATTTAGACCAAATTTTATTCAATATTAAATTTTGTATTTTAAGTGGTTTTGACCAGTCAAACTGGTCTTGGCTGGTTTCACCAACGAATGGCATCGTCAACCTTGCCCACGACCATAAGGGTAGAGGAGGAAGGAAAAAGTGGTGGCAATGAGAAAAAAAATGATGAACAAGCACAACATGGGGTGTTAAAAGTACTGTCTGAAAAGAACATGAATCCTTGTTTCTAGCTCTGATATAATATTATCATTGCGTACGATATAATACGAAAAGGACTTTAATAATAGGACTTCTACGCAATGACTATTCCTCAAACATGTTATTGACCATGAATTTTCTAAGATGGAGTACATAAAAAGGACAAAGATCACATTAAATGAGCGTTCATCTCATAAAGGAGGTACCTTGACTATACACAGGAGATCAATGCGACTACTATGAAACTGTGAAACATAGAGGATCATATGTACTCCATATGTCACACAGTGCATAGCAATATATTCTGACCGTTGTTAACTCTATGTACAACACCTTCCATATGACATTAGTTGGAGTCTTGGAGATAACACACACGTTTACCTATCCAGTGCCTACCTCCCTTTCATTGTTTGAATAATGAGTGATTAGGATTGGGAAGCATCAGAAAATGCTTCTGCAGGGCCAATACGCCATGGTGCTCGCGCTTAGTGAGACTAACAGAAACAGAAGCTGGCGAGCGCACACCATCCCTTTTGGTTACCAGCACACGCTCTTGCTTGCAGTGGTGGAACTAGAATTCCGTCAAGACTAGGGCCATACTATTTCGTCTAAAATTTAAGCCTAAAAAATTATGCACAGAATAGTGTAATTTTTTTAAAAAAATCACAAAAGTTTGATATTGCACATAAAAAATATGAAATAATACAAATAAAGTACCTAAATTATCTGACATTTGGTTCAGTTGAGGCTTCCATATCTTCATCAA
>BCLG01000077.1:331607-347223 GCA_001602295.1 Zoysia matrella
GGATGAAAAATAACAAGTATTTGGTGCATATTGTTGATCAAGATTCTAACGTACCATTAGCACAGGGTGGTTTGGGCAATTTTGCCTTCCGTGACTTCAGTTCTTGAAAGTGATGTAAGATGTCATCACTTTTTATGCTCGCAAATACATCTCGCTCAATATAACAAACCATTCTATGATTCAGCCATTCATTTTCCATCTTATTTCTCAATTCATTCTTGATAATGTTTATAGTTGAGAAAGCTCTTTCCACTGTAGCGGTTGCAACGGGCAGGATCAAAGCTAGTTCAATGAGACGGTAAACCAAAGGAAAAGTCATGTGCCTATCAGTTTGCACCATTTTCACAGCAAGATTACCAAGATCAATGCAGTTGGTGAAACTAGAATCAGCTCTCACATCAGTTATGAATATATCAAGTTGGTCTCTAAGGACTAAACACTCATATTGGGAGAAATCAGCAGCATATATCTTAGCAAGTTCAACTAGTTTATCCACATCAAAATTTGCAAAAGAATTCCTTGGATCAAGGCAGGCTATGCACCTCAACAATTGTGTAGATCTCTCGGCAAAACGATTATTTAATTCAACAATTATCTGATCATGCACCACATTGAAAATTTCAATTTTGAAATGATGGTAATAAGTTACCTCTTGTCCACCACGGCAAAACAATTATTTAATTCAACAATTATCTGATCATGCTCCAGGTGAAAGGGCGGCGTTTTGTTTTTTGGAAAGCGAAAGGTCGACGCTTGCTTGACGATTGATTACCATCTAAATTGCCGCTGATTACAGAAAAATCAGCTCGGGCAGGCCTTTGTCACATGGCCCAACTTGCTGCTTTCGTGAGGGGTAGCTCCCTTGTTACTTGGGCCACGACTCGGGCCACGGCCCAAGTTGCCCCACTGGTAGGTCCACCCCTGCTTGCTAGCTGAGATATGCAAAAATAGAAGCAGGCGAGTGTGTCGTCCACACCATCCCTTTGGCTGCCAGCATCCAGTGCTTGCTATCCCTCAGCTGCTTGACGTGTCTTCTCCAATTACACCTGAAGAGAACGGTTATTGGGTTCAGGGGAGGACCGGAAGCGAGGAGCGTAAACAGAACGACTCCAGTTCCTATCATATTGAAGGTAATCTTGAGAGGAAGGCAAAATTAAGAGAGGCATACTCAAATTGATATCAGCTCTGAGGAACTATTCCCTCTAGTTGTAAAAAAATGACAGCATCGACTTTCATTTGACTTATTATAAAATAATGAAATGTCTAAAACTATTACTTATTTTAAATATCTCTAATGATTAGTGGCGGAACTAGAATTCCGTCAAGACTAGGGCCATACTATTTCGTCTAAAATTTAAGCCTAAAAAATTATGCACAGAATAGTGTAATTTTTTTAAAAAAATCACAAAAGTTTGATATTGCACATAAAAAATATGAAATAATACAAATAAAGTACCTAAATTATCTGACATTTGGTTCAGTTGAGGCTTCCATATCTTCATCAACCATTGCACTTGAACTTTGATTTCCTAGGAAAAGTTGAAAGTAAATAAAATAGAGGATGAAAAATAACAAGTATTTGGTGCATATTGTTGATCAAGATTTTAACGTACCATTAGCACAGGGTGGTTTGGGCAATTTTGCCTTTCGTGACTTCAGTTCTTGAAAGTGATGTAAGATGTCATCACTTTTTATGCTCGCAAATACATCTCGCTCAATATAACAAATCATTCTATGATTCAGCCATTCATTTTCCATCTTATTTCTCAATTCATTCTTGATAATGTTCATAGTTGAGAAAGCTCTTTCCACTGTAGCGGTTGCAACGGGCAGGATCAAAGCCAGTTCAATGAGACGGTAAACCAAAGGAAAAGTCATGTGCCTATCAGTTTGCACCATTTTCACAGCAAGATTACCAAAATCAATGCAGTTGGTGAAACTAGGATCAGCTCTCACATCAGTTATGAATATATCAAGTTGGTATCTAAGGACTAAACACTCATATTGGGAGAAATCAGCAGCATATATCTTAGCAAGTTCAACTAGTTTATCCACATCAAAATTTGCAAAAAAATTCATTGGATCAAGGCAGGCTATGCACCTCAACAATTGTGTAGATCTCTCGGCAAAACGATTATTTAATTCAACAATTATCTGATCATGCACCACATTGAAAATTTCAATTTTGAAATGATGGTAATAAGTTACCTCTTGTCCACCACGGCAAAACGATTATTTAATTCAACAATTATCTGATCATGCTCCAGGTGAAAGGGCGGCGTTTTGTTTTTTGGAAAGCGAAAGGTCGACGCTTGCTTGACGATTGATTACCATCTAAATTGTCGCTGATTACAGAAAAATCAGCTCGGGCAGGCCTTTGTCACATGGCCCAACTTCCTGCTTTTGTGAGGGGTAGCTCCCTTGTTACTTGGGCCATGACTCGGGCCACGGCCCAAGTTGCCCCACTGGTAGGTCCGCCCCTGCTAATGATAAAGCAATTTATAACAAAATATATGATAGTTAAATAATATGAATCATCAAAGGTAATATTGAAAGTTAGTATCAATATTTTTAAACTAGAAGGAGTAGATAGAAAGACAATAGATTAGAAACATAGACAAAAACAATAGTATGAAACAGTCCGTACATACCCGGGAGCCATATGCTATGAAGCAAGTAGCCCATGACCATAATGTTACAAGAGGAAGGAAAAAAAGTGGCGGCAGTGAAAAAAAATTGAAGAGCAAGCGCAACACCGGGTGGTAAAAGGCAGTACCTCTGTTTCAAAATACGTGCATTTTTTTAGGTTTGGTTAAAGTTATATTCTCTTAACTTTTACTAATAATATTTAGAAAATTACATAATTTCTAATATATATTTTTATGAAAGCTTGTTTCACGATGAATCCAAAAAATATAATTTTTATAGATAAAACATTATTAGTGGTCAAAGTGATAAAAGTTTGACTTTATCTAAACCTCGAAATGCTTATATTTTAAAACGGAGTAGTAGTATTGTCTGGAGAGAAGACGAATCCTAGTTTGCAGCTCTGATATTATATTATTACTAGCACTTGCATATATTACGAATATAATATGAAAAGCAATTTAATGATAATTAGACTCCTATACGACTACTATTTTCGACGAGGGCATACGACTATTATTATTTGAACATCTTAATGACCATGAATTTCCTGACAAAGAGGGACAACGATCACATTAAATGAGTGTTCATCTCATAAGAAGGTACGTAGCTTGATTGTACACAAGAGATCAATGCGACTACCATGAAATCTTGAACAATAAAGTTAGAGGATCATACATACTCCATACTCCATACTCTCCGGGCAGCGCCTTCGACATGACATTTTTCCAGGAGGATATGACACACAAGTTTACCCGGTAGCGAACCCAGCCCAGACACAAAAGTTGGGCCACAACCTTGAACGAGCCCATGAGAGTGCTGCAGCCCATAAAAAATTCTTTCCAGGTGGGGAATGTTCTGAATACCGAAGCCCATAAATAATTGACCGTAGGGAAATTATAGCGAGCAGAGCGAGTATTGCACGCGTATAATAAGTACATATACGCGTGCGTATATAAATAGCACACACACGCACCTACGCGTATGCATGCATGCATACGCACATACACACATGCATTTCTCCGTAGGAGAAATCAATTAAACAACATACTAAACTAAAACGAGCTGTATCTCACTTTTTCTAATCTTGCAATATCATCTATCACGTATATATACAAACATGCGAAAAAAACCTGTTCCAGCCTAAAAAAATACCGATTTTAACTACTAATTTTCTCATTAAAACTAGGCCAACGACTCTGGCCGTGACCTGCGTGGCCCGAGCATCGGGTCCACCTCAGAGTTTACCTATCCAGTGCCCACCTCCCTTTCATTGTTTGAGGAACGAGTGACTAGGACTGGGAAGCATGAGAAAATTCTTCTTCAGGACGAAGACGCTACGGTGCTCTTCTCTTGCACGACGAGGGACTTGCAGAAACAGAGGCAGGCGAGCGCCGGTCACACCATCCCTTTCGCTAACGGCATCCAGTCCTTGCTATCCCTCGGCAGTTCGACATCTCTTCTCCAATTACACCTGAAGAGGACGGTTATTTGGGGCAGAGGAGGACTGGAAGAGAGGAGGAGCGCAAAACAGAATGATTCGAGTTATTTGTAGCAGAAAAGAATAGATTCATGTTTATGTGGCTAATGACATCTTAGATTCCCTTCCCACTAGTTAACTACTCCTTCCGTCACATAATAAGTGTCAATTTTAATTTGCATCATGCTAATTGTTGCGTGGCGGAACAAGCGTCCTGTCCTAAGAAAGAAGAAGGTCTAGTATCAACAAGAGCAAGTGCTCAGAAACATTTGCCTACTCCTCGGCCCACAGGATCGTCTCGAATTCAGGCACGCCATGGGTGGATGGATAATCCAACAATACACACAGTTATAGAATGGGTTTCGTCCGTTGCCATTGCACACCGGCCAGCCCGTAACACGTTAATCCGTTTCAGCTGTAGTACTCACCTCGGTTGACGTCTGGACCTCTGCATCAGCCTCGGACTGAGAATGAGTGCGTGAGGATAAAATGAGAGTTATACTAGTCATCTACTGTTTTTTACCTTAGAATGCTAGGGAATTAGTATACATTAGGACAGAGGGGCAGTCATCACTTGTAAAATTAATTATGGACTGTGAAACATGCTAGACTTCAAGGCTGCTATTAATAGATGATTAAATAAAAGAAACCATTATAAATATGCGACCTAAGAAGTAGCTTCGAGCTATATAAATGGAGGTGGTGGTTGTGTGTTAGTGAGCAGAAGTCGTTCCCATATCTCGTCAAGATAGCGTCACATGAAAATCCGGCATGTTGGCACGCCCATCGCGTTATGCCATTTCACCAAATCATCAAATACAACTAGCTAACTACCTACACAAACTAATGATTAGAAGGATTGAGAAGCATCAAGAAATTTGCTGATACGAGACGGTTGCGCCATGCTTGGGCAGTAAGGGTGCTCGTTGAAATAATGGTTGACAAAGCTCCTTACATCAGGCATCGTCGCTACCAAGCTTGGGTGGGCACCCAATGTGAAATTTCCCTTATTACTTTTTTTTCGAACTGGGATGAGACCCTTTCCATTATATTCATAACGGAAAACAATGAGCGGCAGTACAGAGACCCAAGTTTTCCATATTACAAAAAGATGCAGAAAAGAGCCCTACGGCTAAAGGAGGAAAACTTAAAACCAAGCTATAGCAGTACGTAATACCCCGTGCGGCATTATTACAGACCAGAATTGCAAAGTTTCAAGCGATCTTGCAACACGCAGGCAATACATCTTAGAAGCTAAGCTAGATCGTAGACGGGTGGGCATCATCTTCCTCATCTTGAACATCGTCTTCTGGATCTTCTTCCACAGATCCTTGAGGGTGGGTACTGGATAAGATGACTCTTGAACTCCAGCATTCTGTTGGTGTTGTTGTGCTCTTGTTATCTCTGCCACGGTGCCCTTCAACACCTCGAACCAGATCATCCTTGGACAAATCCTTGAGAAGTCCTGCCCAATATTTGAGAAAGGAATGCGCTAAAAAATAATCTCTTTAGGATCTGAAATTAACTTTTTCTCAAAGCAAGCTTTGTTTCTAGATTTCCATATCACCCAAGCAATCGCCGCCAAACCTGACAGATAAAAGCGCTGGCCAGCAGGGAGGAATATGGAAATCCAGTCTTAATACTGAGACAGAGTTCGGAATACAATCTGCTCCTAAACAAGATCCAACATAACCCCACACTGCTTTAGCCACCGGGCAAAGGAAGAAAAGATGATCTCTAGTTTCCTCCTGAGTACAGAAATCACAAATATTTACACCCTTCCAGTTTCTGGCTTTCATATTATCTCTAGTGAGAACCGCATTTTGTTCTAAAAGCCACATAAAAATCTTATTCTTTAAGGGTATTGAGGCTTTCCAAATATGTTTGTTCCTTCGCGTTTGTAAACCAGCAAACATCAATTGGTAAAGCAAGCTCACTGAAAACTTACCATTGCTATTTCAAGCCCACCTAACATTGTCTGTTTCAGAAGTAAACACAAAATCTTGGATCTTTTGAATAATCTCATCCAACCTTCTGATCTGATCTTTGGAGAGCCATCTCCTGAACGATAGATTCCACTGTTTGTCCCTACAATCTTTAACCAATACTTCTTTCTCATTGCAAATATTATAAAGTCAGGGTAGGTAAGAGCTAGAGGCCTCTCAAACAGCCACTTATCCTCTCAAAATCTACCAATGCTCCCATCCAAGACCTCTACTTTTCTCCCAAGAAAGTACAAATCCTTAACCTTAATGAGGTCATGACAACAAGGAGAATCATTGAACGATGTTTAACAGTGGCAAGAGGACTCTGATGAATATATTTTTTTCTTAACCAGTGTCTGCCATAATCCATCCTCATTTTCTAACTTTCACCACCATTTACATAATAAGCTAACATTCATTTTCTGTAGGTCTTTAATACCTAAACCACCTTTAGCTTTTGGAGTGCATATTTTCTCCCATCTAACAAGATGATACTTTTGTTCTCCCCGCCTTGCCAAAAAAAATTTTTCCTAAATTTATCCAGATTGTGCATAACAGTTTTAGGGAGCAGAAACATTGACATATGATAAATAGGGGAATTAGAAAGGCTAGCATTAATTAAAACTAGTCTCCCCCATGAGAGGTAGACCCTCCTTTCCAAGTTTCTAGCTTCTTACCAATCTTTTGAACAAGAGAATCCCAATCTCTAACTTGTAATCTCGATGGACTAACAGGAACTCCCAAATACTTGATAGAAAAATCCCCTATTTGGCAGTGAAAAAGATCAGAATATTCACTGGTTACACTATTGTCTCCCCCCAACATCACAATTTCCCTTTTCTAAAAATTGATTTTCAGGCGAGACATTAGTTCAAAAATACTGTTTGCTTTATCCAAATCATGTTTCAAACATAGGATTGTATCATCAGCATATTGAAGGATTTCTATACCATTGGGAATTAGGTGAGGCACTAGGCCTGTGATCAACCCATTTTGTTGAGCTCCATGAATCATCTTGGCTAAACTGTCAGCAGCCAGGTTGAATAGAAAAGGGGATAGTGGGTCTCCTTGTCTAACCCCCTTGTAACTAACGAAGTATGGGCCAACTTGTTTATTTAATTTGACACTAACAGTGCCATTGCACACTACTTGTTTAAGCCTAGAAACCCACAAAGGGCTGAAATTCTTAATCTCAATACATTGAAAAAGAAACTCCCGGTTAACTTTGTCATAAGCCTTCTCGAAATCCAATTTGAGAATCACACCCACTTGTTTTTTATTCGTAGTTTCATGCAAGGACATAACACCGTCCATAATGTTTATATTAAGGATAAAAGCATTTTGATATTTGTCAATAAGTTTATCCATAAATGGCTCCAACCCCAAAGTAAGAGTTTTTGTGATGATGTTATAAACTGTGTTTAAAAGGCAAATAGGTCTGAACTGCTGAATCCTGTCAGCATTAACAGGCTTGGGTAGGAGGGTGATAATACCATAGTTGAGCCTCTTAACATTAAGCTTATTATGAAAGAAATCATGGAAAAGAAGCATAATGTCATTTTTTACAATCTCCCAATATTTATGATAAAAATCAGCAGACAACCCATCCGGGCCAGCTGCTTTATTCTTTTCCATCTCAAAAAGATCATGTTTTACTTCTTCTTCAGCAAAGGGTCTGTTTAAAATTTCATTATGTAGAGCAGATAATTTCTCATTGTCAGCCCATAAGTCATGATCAATAAGGACTAGATTGCCAATAGCCGTACCAAATAGGTCTTTATAAAATGAGGTGGCATGCTGGAGGAGGGCCTCATCCCCCATAATGATATTGTCCTCATCTTTCAAACTAAAAATAGTGTTCTTTCTTTTGTGACCATTAGCAATACAAGGAAAGTATTCAATATTATTATCCTCCTTCAAAAGCCATTGAGATTGGTTCTTTTGTACAAATATGCCTCCTCATCGGCATCTAATTGTAGCAAAAAATATTGCAATTCACATTTTCGATCTGATTGAGAAATAGATAGAGGACCTAGCTCCTCTAGTTCCTCTAACATTTTTAACTCTTGAGTATGCATTGTTTTCCTCTTCTTCCTATCCCCTGCCAAATTACTATCTCAGCCTTTCAACAAATGCCTCACATTTTTAAATTTATTAAGGAAAACATCAATAGGTCGAAAAAGACCAGTTCTAATATCCCAGCTCTTAGCTACCACATCCTGAAAGCCTTCCTGCTGCAACCACAAGTATTCACACTTGAACAACTGAGGAAGCGGCTTCTGAGATCTCCCAGAAGACAGCACAATGACATTGTGATCAGAGGCACTCCAGGGTATTTTTTGAACCAGTACTAAAGGGAAAGATACTTCCCAATTACGGTTGACTAGAATTCTATCCAGTTTTTTCTAGAGTAGGAGCAGATTGATTATTAGACCAGGTGAAAAGACCACCACTCATATTCACCCTCAAAGGGCATATGTATTGATGATACTGTTAAACAAGTGAGAAAATTGTGACAATAAATGAGGTTTGTTTTTTCCTAACTGTATCTAAGGATATTAAAATCACCTACCAACACCTGAGGAAGAGAGTTCAGATTACAGCAGGAAGCTAAATCAACAAGGAAAGAGAGCTTATCCTCATCTTGAGGAGGACCATAAACATTTACTAGAGACCAACAAAGGTTAGTTTTTTTATCCTGCACAATAGTGTCTAACAAGAATTTTTCATGTGTAACAGATAAAACTGTAAAGGAATCTTTATAAATGCCACTTAAAAGGACCCCAGCTCTACCTCTAGAAGGAACCCAGAACAATTCAAAAGCTTCAAAAGGATCAAATTTTCTAAAAATGGAGGTAGAATAGTCTTTTTTTAATAGTCTCCTAGAGACAAACAAAGGAAGGTTGAAATTCACTAAACAGATCTTTCAAGTGGGTAGACATGCCTTTCTTGCCTACCCTCTACAATTCCAAAAGATCTCTAATATTTTAAATTTTGTCTACCTTTTTTCCTTACTTCTTTCACAGGCCTCTGTGATTTAATGGAGATATTTTCAGGAGATCCTGATATCAGAGATCTATCCTTTTTCCTATCCTTCCCAAACTTAACCTTGCATTTTCTAGATCTAGATTTTTTAAAAGAAACCACAATAAAGTCATCAGGAACTGAAACCTCTTCAGATTCCATCCATTGAACTAAATTAGATGAGGAAATTTCAACAGCAGCTTGCTGTATTTCTTCAAAAGTGTTAACCATTTTCTTAGACTGCAAAGCCCCTCTAGCATCCTCGAGGTTTCAAATTAGATTGATAGTTTCAAAATCATTATCAGAACAAAGGGCCCCCATAGCATTAGCTTTTTGAATCATAACATCATCAGATAGAACTGAAAAAAGAATTGTAAATAGGAATGCCATGATTAGAGAATTTAGGAGGAGTACCTTCTAGATTGTGTTTCCATTGTCTCTTTTCAGCAGCCTCCCACACATTGAGATCTCCTTTTGTAATGCTCTTAGATTGACGGGTTGGACCCTGTCCTATCAGAGTTTGAGGAATAAGAGCCTCCTGAACATCTCCCACCCCAGAAGAATTTTCACCCTTGGAACCTTCCTCTGCAGCATTTTTTAGCTCCAAAGCCTTGTTAATGACAGCATGTAACACAGTAACAACTTACTCACTAGGCAGCTACGAATTCTCACCATCAGTCACCACATTCTTATCAATTTGCAAGTAACCCAATTCAGGAACTGCTGAGCTTCACTCACAGGAACCAAATCCAACGAAATCTGCAATTTTTCTCCCTCTTGTACTGAAGGCTCAAATCCTCCAGAGTACACTAGATGATCCCCCAACACATCCTTGATTTGTTTCTCAACAGGAGGAATAGCAGAGCATGGCATCAGTCAAGATTGATACTTCCCATCCTTGAAAGAGAACCTGCTTCCATGCCTTCTAGGTGGACAATTCGCAAGTTCATCTTCATCATCACTGATATCAAGATCTTTCACAGAATCTATTTGCTCACCCTCTTCAAGCTCAGGATTCACTACTTCAGAATGCATGCTGCCAGAAGTGCCTAGACTCCCAATTGGCTCCTTCGCCTTCTCAATTTTGGTCAAACTCAACTTTGGGGGCGGGGGGGGGGGGGGGGGGGCAGACATGAGGTGTAAGGATGACCCAGTTTTCTTGTATGTTTTATCTCTAGAAATGATAATAGAAGGGTTGGCAATGTGAACACTAGAGGACTCTTGATACACACTAGCTTTCTTGGGAATCAGGTCACCTGCATCTTTAGAAGCATCCTCTCTAGGTATTTGCATAATAGTAGATTGAATTTGCCTAGGTTCATCCATAGGCATCTCTCTTTCAAACAGAAAGTCATAGAAACAGCGCCCAATCACCCCTTCAACCACAGTAGGAATTGACTCTGACATACTCTCTAACCAGACTATCTTCATCAATTTCCATAGACTTACCCACCAGAGAGGCCACATAAGCCCCCACCAGTGCAGTTCTACTCTCATAAGGAATTCTCCTTATCTAAAACCAAGCCTCTTGCAAAATCCCTTTGGCTCTCACAGCAGGGTCCCACGGCCTAATGCTAATACTAGCACAAGAACTTTGCATTTTCATGCTATGGAAATGAGACCATTCTTGTCTCAGACCATTGCTTAACTTTGCATCTCCAGCCCACTGCAAAAATAGCTTGCATCTCTTGTTCAATTTGAGCAGCAGAGGCAGAACCCTCAGTTACAGTAATCAAAGCAGTGTTAACTCTTTCCTTGAGAGCAGCAGCATTAGGCACATCCTCAATGTCAAAGAAACCTTGTCCTTCAACCTGAGCCCCACACAATTTAGCTATATAATCCCATGGCTTCTTCCCCGGACATAATTTGATCCATGATTAATCAAACCACATCTATTGCATTTAACTACAAAAGGACATGACAAAACCTTGTGTGAAGGTGAATCACAAACATAACAATGAACTGCACTAGACTGCCCCTGACCTTGTGAAGAGGGTTTGACGCTACGTTGTTGGCCTAAACAGAACCAACCCACTGCCTCCCTGTAAAGTTTCCTATGATGAAAGCTCGGAACATGAGAGGTACCTGCACCATCCATTGAACCAGGAACTTCAACACGCCACTGTTGCTGTCGAGGTTTAACCCTAGCATCCACTGCAACATTTCATCGATCAATACCAGAGATCTCCAGATCTGCAGAGATCAGTTGCCCTTGTGAGATCTCCCCAGACCTCTGCTGTGGGATTGCAGAGCTTGAAGGCACCACAACAAGCATCCCAACATTCACCACTACCCTAGCAGCACTACCAACTTCACCAGCTTCTCCCCCAAAGGCCTCGGGATCTCAGGGTCTAGATCACCTCTACGACCATCAGTTCGCCCAAAACCTCTAGATCCAAAACACGGACGCGAGTATCTAGACGAGAATCACCCTGCCCCTCTACCAACTCGACCAGATCCAAAACCATCACCATGGAAACCAAGCCTCATCGCAACTGACACCACAGGAGCTCTCACCTGAGGCTTCGAGACAACCACACTGGCGAACGATCTCGTGTCACCACACGTGGTACCTTTCCAACCTGTAGGTGACGGATTACTACTAGAACTGGCGAAAAAACGAGATAGCAAGGCAAAAACAGGTGGAGGACTCACCGGCGGCGAGAAATAGGTGGAATCCCCTCTCCCCCATGGAAGGCTAGGGTTACACAGACCACACCCAACCGTCGAGAAAATGAACAATAAACAAGATCGGAAAATCCCCAACCCACCTGGTCCCTCTATGCCTCCATCCTAGCGTGTTCCACAGAGCCCAGCCCTGGAGTTTGTCCATGCTCTTTCGCGAGCACCCGGATCTTGGGACCACAAATAGAGCCCCTTGTTACAGATTTGGCTTCTTTAAAAATGGCTCTATCTCTGGCTTCTCTGAATAAGTAGCTTTTTGGCTCTAGCTAGGTTATATGAAAATGTTTGACAGAGCAGTTTCTCCTGTGCCTTTTCCTATTTTATAGGACTGCACAATATTGTTAATTGTTTATAATGTGCCATGTTAGACGAGAGAGTCGGAATTATCACCCTATTTAGAAAGAAAAATAGGGAAAAAAAGGCTTTTTCTCAACCCGTGGTAGAGCTTCATCATAAACTGTGGAGAAGCTGTACTAAAGGTCCCCCAAGTAAACATTAATCTGATGAAGTATCTACTTCGTACGACCTTTTTGCCATGGAAATTGATAACATAAATACAGAGGGGCGTATATACCATGCCTCAGGTCTCCATCAGTGTTACGCGACATATTCCTACTGTGAAAACTTCACATTTTCTGGGCTGACTTTGTGTCCACGATCAATAGCACTATGTGCTAGATTGAGTGATGAGTGTTAGGATTGGGAAGCGTGTGGAAAGTTTTCTTCAACATCAGAAAACCACGTTGCTCTGGCACTTGATGAAGGTGGGTGAAACAGGGCAGGCTCGCCTGCTCGAGTTGTCCTGTGGCTACCAACATCCAGCCGCCCTAAAGATCCCAGTTCTGTTTGCAGTCGCTAAGGTTTCGTTCATCAGTAGGCAGAAAGACCAGGCAGAACCGACGAGCCCTGGAGAGCAGAGATGGGACGAACGAGTGGATCCATTAGGTTACATCGACGAGCTTCAGTCTCCACTCCACATGCTTGGGAGGAGAAAAATTAATAAACTCCGCCTGCCTATGCTGTAATAATTTCACACTGTTCCCCTTCTTCGTTAGGCAAAGGCAGAACTCAGAGCACCAGCCAAGCTTCTGTCAGAATAACATATACTCCCTCCGTTTGTTGATAATTGTATTTGGTACGTACAACAATTCTAGTTCCATTGGTCACTCCATAAAAGAAATCAGAGACCTGATGCTGGTTGCTGCGCCAGGAAGTAAGTCCAGAATCCACTGCCAATCAATGTTAATCGAATGAGCCGTGGATCACCAGTTTTCATGAAAATCAGTGAAATCTATAGAAAACTGCTACGTAGTAATTAAAAATTCGAAAATTTAATGGAATTGGTCGAAATGCTACAGTAAACCGAGCTGTTTTACAAGTTTTGGATTTTGAAAATCTTGAAATCCAGTGGTACCGGTATTGACGGTTTACTATTTTTTCAATTTCTATTTTTTAATTTTCAGTTTTTTATTTTTATAACTGATCAACTTATGAGACCGAGCCGGACAGTTTCAACAAAAACCGCGGTTTTTAAAACCATGCCATCATGTCCATAAATAGGTCATGAGCAGGGCACTCGTGTACTCCTCCACAGTTCATGCTGATGGCCGAAGTTTCCACTAACATTTCAGAAAATTAACCGTGTAGGGGAATGGGATACATCAAAGAAAAATGTTATGATATTTGTCTTCTAGGGCGCACAGGTTCGCATCCAACTTCCTGCGAAACCAGGAATAAACAGAATTGTTGTAAAGGGTAGCTACGAGCATGTATCAAAGCTGTTGCTGTTAGGGCACTGCTCGGCAACCATGGAAACCAAGCTTCGTATGGTCAGGTGAGTGAGATTGTAAACTGGAACGCGATTTCTCTTGATATCACTCAGTGTCATTAGAAACTGGTAACTATGAATTTTGCTCTTCTGCTGGAAAAGGCATGGAGAAATAAAGGCAGGCGAGCAACTCGTCCTGTATCCCATGCATGGTGGTTCGCGCCTCCAGTTTCTCCGTGAATCTATCGGAGACGTGAAAAGAACACGGGCAAACCAGGGAGGCGCGTGAACCGAACGGATAGATAGATATAGGTAAATGCTGGTTCAAAGTGACAGACATGGCACAATACATGCACTCTTGTTGATCAATAACAAAAAGGAAGCTCAACGTTAAATCGTAGTTTTTTTTCTAGTTTTTATTCATGACTAGCACCGATGCCTGTGCTACGCTGGCAAAATAATACAATTAACATTCGCTACAGAAAGACAATATGATATTTGTTTCTTTCGATAAAAAATATAACGTGATATAAATTTGTTACAATACAGGTAAGATAAACGAATAATTAAAGAACATATGTCATGAATATATTGATTTCATCAAAGAATTATTCATACAATTCATCAAAAATTTGATTTCCCGTGATACGGAAAAGGTAAGATCAGATATTTTCTGACAGTACCCTTCTTGCTCATTAAAATTAGATGCTAATAATTAAATCAAGAATTCTCTTCGAAGTGTTATACCATCCTGTAAACACACAATATAATACTAATAATGTAAACAATGAATGCAAAATTAAATATATACATTGTTATCTTCTATTTTAATATAGGAACTCGTAGTTCATTGGGTAATCTGACGTAAAGTTGAATATACAACAACTTGTAGTGCGGTTCTAAGTTGATATGTATTATCGGTAATCAAATAAGAGTGATTGTGAGATCACCATTTGATACGATGGCAACTCGTAGCAATGAGAATGATTGTATTACCGATACTAATTGATGATACAACGAAGTCAAAGATAGAAACTCTTAGTACTATACTATGAGTCACTATAATATTACGATTCAAATTTATTGGGTTAGAAATACAGGCAAAGACAATATAAGAGTTACCGTATCTTAGCGTGAACTCGTAGTTCATCTCCTCCACTCCAATCCTCCATCACAGCTAATACTTGATGTCTTGATGATTGACTGATAAATCGTAATATCTCATAAATATACATATTTATACTACATATAAAATTTACAACAATAATATAAATAATAAAAATATCAATTTGGGGTACTCGCTTTTACAAATCTCAGCAAGATACCTCCCTAGATTGAAAGGAATATACTAGCCATTAGCTCCAACTTGTTACTTAGTACTAAACATAAAAGTAAACCACAATTATTGTCTCATTAGTATTGCCCTTAGTTACCTGTCACCACTCCAAAATTCACTGCAAACGATTGTATGATTAGTGCAAAGCCCAGGCTAATCAAAATCACACAAAGGAGCTAAAGGAAAAGAAAAGCCAATAAGCATCAAAATTAAAGTTTTTTGGACAAACGGCTAGCAAATGTTTGGTTCTCCCGACTGATAAAATGTACCTCATATCTGTGATTTGCTCCAGCTTGCAGATTCGTTTCCACTATTTCAGTTCAAAGAAAATGTTAGAAATGTGTGTTTACGCATACAAATTTATGTGTATCTGAGGGGTGGGTAAGAGGCACTCATAGTTTTCAAGGTCTGAGTGGGTAAGAGGCACTCACAGTTTTCAGAGCCTGAGAGGCGGCCGCCGAAAGGCTATTCAAACGATTCAAACGAAACAGCAGGACAAAGCAGATCGAGAAAAGGGAGACCTGACAGAGACGACGTGGCAGAGATCGAGAAACGGACCGTGCCAAAGGCAAGGCGGCAAACCGCAGACGCAGCGGCGGCGGCCGAAAGGCGTGGTGGTGGTGGTTGGGGAGTGGGCGGAGCGGTGGTGGCCGGGATGGACGCGGCGGCGGTCGGGGCGGTGGGGGCCAGGG
>BCLG01000077.1:347228-364557 GCA_001602295.1 Zoysia matrella
GGATGGACGCGATGGCGGTGATCGGGGCAACGTCGAGGAGGAAGTAAAAGGATCGACGAAAGTCTAGAGATAGCGTGACACGAAAATAACAGATAGAAAAAATGATACCAAAAATAACGAATAAAAAGGTCACACAAAAAAGTGGGATAGATAACGTCTACAACGTTTATTATGTTAGGAGAGATAATTTGTACTTAAAACAACACTTTTTCATTAACAACATATTCCCTCCAAATTTAAAGTATTGACACTGTTGATTTTTAACATCAACTTTGATTATTCGTCTTATTCAAAAAATTTATTTAAATATGTAAAATTATTAGTTGTGTTACAAATACCACTAATGATAAAGCAAATTATAAAAAATATACTATATTTATTATACTTTTTTAATAAGGCGAATGGCCGAAGTTGATGTTAGAACTCAACAGTGTCAATATTTTAAAAGCGGAGAAAATAATATTTAAAGCATATTTCCGTGCTATGAACACGGCACAGTGCATTTAGTCCTCAACCCATCCCTAAGATGAAGAAACTAGATAGACCACAGATTAGGAACAGCAAAAAAAAATTGCATGAAACAGTGAACAGACCTACGGAGTATATATTTGTATGCAAGTGGATGCCAGTGGGACTCACATTGAATATATAAATTTTTTGAGTTTTTACGTCGTAAAATTTGTACTACATGCGAGCTTGTATGTGCATATCCACTTGCATCTCTGTCCATGTGTGGCACGAGACAATAACCCCCCCCCCCCCCTATGAAGCAAGCAGCCCATGACCATGGTTCACAAAAAATGCTCGGTTTTCACGATTTTCAGTGATTCATCGGCAGATCAATTTTCGGTTGAAAATTGAAATTTTTTGAAAATTTGAAAACTAGTCTAACTGATAGATGTAAGCGGTCAAGTTCAGTTTCACTGGTGATTCGATTTACTATACTATTTCAATCGAATTTTATTCAAATACTAAATTTTGTATTCTAAGCGGTTTTTGACCGGTCAAATTGATCTCGGCCGGTTTCACCGACAGAGCGGTATCGTCAACCTTGCCCACGACCATAAGGGTAGAGGAGGAAGGAAAAACGCGGCAATAACGAAAAAAAATGAAGTGTTAAAAGTTTTGTTTAGAGAGAAGATGAATCCTAGTTTTTAGCTCTGATATCATATTAACATTACGATATGATATGATATGATATGATATGAAAAGGACATTAATAATAACTCCCATGCGACAAGTATTGCTCGAACATCTTATTGACCATGAATTTTCTAAGATGGAGTATATAAAAAGACAAAGATCACATTAAATGAGCGTTGATCTCAAAAAGGAGGTACTTTGATTATACACAGAAGATCAATGCGACTACTATGAAACTGTGTGAACCATAAAGTTAGAGGATGATATATGCTCCATATGCCGCACAATGCATAGCGATACATTCTGATCGTTGTTAACTCTCTGTGCAGAGCCTTCCACATGTCATTAGTTGGATATAACACACAAGTTTACCTATCCAGTGCCTACCTCCCTTTCATTGTTTGAGTAACAAGTGATTAGGATTGGGAAGCATCAGAAAATTCTTCTTCAGGGCTAAGACGCCACAGTGGTCTTCTTGTCAGACCGAACTTGTCACACTATCCCTTTGGTTGCCAGCATCCAGCCCTTGCTATCCCTCGGCTGCTCGACGTAGCCTTCTCCAATAACACCTGAAGAGAACGGTTATTCGGAGCAGAGGAGGACTGGAAGAGAGGAGCTTGAATAAAACAACTGGGTTATTTTGGAGCATAAAAAGGATAGATTCCATGTTTATGGGCTAATTATATCTCAGTTTTGCTCCTCTGTCAGTTGTGAAGAAACTGCAATGCACATCTTTTTCAACTGTCAGTTTGCTCAACAATGTTGGAGCTATGTTAACATACATTGGCAGTAAGGGGGTTCCTTTCCATCAAATGATGGAAACAGCAAAAGAAAGTTGTAATCATCTATTCTTCATGGAATGTTTCATTATTGTTGCTTGGCATATATGGAAGCAGAGGAATGGGATCATCTTTGATAGTCACATAGCCTAACATCAGAACTGGAGAAGGAAATTTAGGGATGAATGCATGTTACAAGCTCATAGAATGAATGAATCCCTCAAGAAACCCTTTCATCTATTATCTCAATCCTCGGCAGGCTTTTGATGCTCCCTAGTTTGGCTGTTTCTGTGCTGGGTCCTGTATATAGCAGTTTAGTTGCTTTCTTTCCTTCTCTCTCCCCTTGTATCTCTTTTGTACTTTTGTTTGGTTTTAATAAATTCTCTCACAGTGCGGGGTCTCCCTCGCTGTTTTCGGTTAAAAAAATGTAAACTAAAATATGAATAATCAAGTAATCACCAAATTTTGAACCGGAATTTCAGGCGCTAGGGATATGGGTTGAGGATTTACTTAGCAAGGAACTACCCCACGTACTGAATGCTGTTCCCATTGATGGTGTGGTTGAATTTGTTCCACGCGACATGATGGAGCTCATCCCTCCACCAGCTGATGCAGCGTTACTGTACAGTAACGATGAACCATGCAATACTAAAATAGAAGTAACCATGTTTTTCCTACTCTCTCCGTTTTTTAATTAATGTCGCCGTTGACTTTTAAATTCAACTTTGACCATTCGTCATATTAAAAAATTGATAAATTTTATATACTTTGATATAATTTAATTTATTATTAGAGTTATATGAATCGCAACTTAAAATTTTACACATTTGAGCAAATTTTTTTAATAAGACGAATGGTCAAAGTTGGTTGTAAAAGTCAACAGTGATATCAATTTAATAATAGAGAGAGTATATTATTTTATTTAATGTTTGATATCTAATTAAATATGTTATTATTTAATAATTATGACAGTTTATAATAAATAGTAACTGGAATGATGAACATTATGCCCGGATCATAGAACGTGCCAGTGAAGCTATTTCTACTAGAGAATCAAAGCGAAAGGTGATAATCATAAATGTGGACTATGTGGTCGGGTCTCAATCGTCGAAGGTCTCAGCTTTTGACGACGCTAACAACTGGCGAAGAGCAAGAGGAGAAATGGAACAAGACTTTTTAGGTTGCAGGAATCTTCCAATAAAAGATAAGACCTTTTTAGTCAGAGGAGAAAACAGGAAAAAAAAAGTTTGATGTTTTGTAGCGACATGAAAGATTGAAATCCTGCGCATGTCTATCACTATCTCTATCTCTACTGCTTAAAAAAATTTCTATATATTAAAACAAACCAATTCATCCCCGACAGAGATGAGTTATACTCTGCATACAAATAATTGAACTGAGACTTGTCCCTTTTAGTAATCTGAGGGGGATGATAACCTTCCTTCGGTTGCCTCTTATAAACACGGGCAAGAACATCCGGATCGCCCACCCTCGAGCCAGGCGCATGCAAGGGTTCCTTCCCACCATCAATCTAAGACCTTTAATTATCCAACTAAGCTTGGCAGCTAATCTCCTACTTCCCTCGTCCCAAAATAAATGACGTTTTTAACTTTTTGAAATCAACAGTTGACCATTCGTCTTATTCAAAAAATTTATGAAAATATAAAAACAAACAAATCAAATTTAAGGTATTTCTAATAATAAATTATTTCACAATAAAATAAATAATAATTTTACAAATTTTTTGAATAAGACGAACAGTCAAAGGTTGATGTTTAAAAAATCTAAAAAGCCACTTATTTTGAGACGGAGAGAGTATTATTTCTCCCATCATCCCCTTCCCCTCCGCGTGCCCGCCCTGTTCGCTTGGCCCGGGTCTTTTTTTTCCTTTTTTTATTGTAATTGGTAGAGAAATAAATACAAGATGCTCTTGTTCTTTTTTCTTTTCTTATTGCCATTATTGAAAAGTTTACAATAAAAAACTAATGTTCTACTATATACCTGTATTTTATATTTCAGAATGCATTATAACATTTGTTTATATTTGCTCACCGGAAAAAAATATTTGGCCTGTTGTTGATGGGCAACAAATTTGATTTCAAAAAATATATGTTTCTTTTCGCATGTGTCTGGAGGTTATTTATTTGCGCTTGTAAATTGCACTTTCATTCCAGGGGCAGAGGAGCACTGACGTCTAAAGAAGTGTGCTCGTATTTCAATATATTTATACACTTAGTTTTTTCTTTTCTTCCATCTCCAAATTGCAAAGCTTGTTTCAACTTAAACTGTATTTTATCTTTTTTAAATTATGTAAGTTTGATATAAATATTACTATCTATTGTTAATATTTTTTTCTGAGTTAATATTTTTCCATGAACCCTAGCGTTAGCTCGTCCATTAGAATTAGTAACTATAACGTGACACAAGGATTCCAGATCTCAGCTCCTTTTTTAATTTCAGTTCTAAGAATTTGAGGTACTTACAAGCTTACATTGCATTATGAATAGATCTGCAAAATGAAATTTTGGGCCCTGGTACAAATATTACTTCAATGTACTAAAAGCACCAAATAAAATTTACATTTCTTTTCCTTTGATCCAAATATGTACCTCTTGTGAAGAAAACACTATGAAGAATGGCCAAAATGTTAGGGAAGAAGCATTTTTCGCATACGCCTAGAGGAGAATCGACTACAAAACTATTGAACTACAGCTTCAGCCATGACATAACTGCAAAATAGAACATACCTAGCACTAGCAGTAAAATATACTCTCTCCGTCCTAAATTATAAGTTATTCTGAACTCAACAACTTTTTCTAAATTATAAGTTATTCTCACCTGCCAATACACTTTCTACTGCTCTTTTGCTCGAGCAGCCATCTCTCCGTGCGGAATGGTCCCGAATCTCTTCTACAGTGCACAATGTCATCACTGCTTAAGTATCATAGTGTTTTACAGTATGTTTTGTTCGCATTAGTTTGTACTTAAAACAACACTTTTTCACTCATAATATAATAGTTGAAGCATATTTCAATGATATGAACACAGCATAGCGCATTCAATTCTTAACCCCTCCCAAATATGAAGGAACTGGATAGACCACATACTCGAAACAACTAAAAAAAGGGTATGAAACAGTCTGTATAGATATATGTTGCAAGTGGTTACTATGAGCAAAGTTCACAAAACCACTCAAACCGAACCGATTTCACGGTTTTCGGTCAAGCTGGTCTGATCCGGTTTGGTGGACGATCGGTTTTCAGTTTAAAAGTTTCAAAAAATTTACTTTTTAAAAAATAAAAATTGAAAACTGGTCAAACCAGTTGGTAAATGGGTCAAACCGACAGAAAACCAGTGAAACCGGTAGAAAACTGATCAAACCAATTTGGATTCAAAAATTTTAAAAAAAATTGAAAACGGAAAAACTGGTCAGTAAACTGAAAAACATGCGGTAATCATGAAAAACTGAGCGGTATTCATTTCGAAACTTGATTTTTCATTCATTGTGGTTTTACGATTTACAGTAGCGGTTTTTCTGGTGTTCCCATTTTTCAATCAAACTGGAGCCGGCTGGCTCCCGCAGCTCGAACGGTTCCTGGAACCCTGCCCATGAGCAGTGGCGGAGCCACGTTCAGGCCAGCCGAGGCTCCGGCCCCCTCTTGGTTTGCAAATTTCTTTGAGCATTTGAAGATTGTGGAGAAGAAAATTACAATAAATCACTTGCAAATCAGCTTAGCCTTTAATCTGACCCCTCCTTGCCTCTAGAGCTGGCTCCGCCAGTGCCCATGAGACCAACATCTAAAATTCATTATGTAGTTTTCCAGGTTACTTGTAAAATTTGTACTGCATACGGACTTGGGTTTACCCAATTGAATCCCTACCAATTTATGGTACGAGAAAGTACCCTATCAAGCAAGCTGCCCGTTGCATTTCACGGTTTCTAGTAAAAGCGGTTCCATACGGTTTCATCAGTAGATTGGTCCTCAGTTACAAAATTCAATAAATTGAAAATTTGTGAAAAGTTGCAAACCGGCCAAATTGATTGGTGAAAGTGGTCCGGTGTGATTTCACCGGTAGATTAGTTAAACTGTAACATTTCAACTAAATTTCATTCAATTATTAATTTTTTTTGCATTTGAAGTAGTTTTCGACCAGTCAAACTAGCTAGTCCCGATGTTTTCACCGACCCGAACGGTATCATCAACCTTGCCCACGATGACAAGGCTAGAAGAGGAAGGAAAAAGCAGCGGCACTGAGAAAAAAAAAAAGGAATAACAAGCACAATACGGGGTGTTAAAAGTATTGTCTAGAGAAGACAAATCCTAGTTTCTAGCTAATTTCCAAAGATATATAAAAAGGACAAAGATCACATTAAATGAGCATTCAACTCATAAAGGAGGTACCTTGAATATACGCAGATCAATGCGACTACTATGAAATTGTGAACCATAGAGTCAAAGAGGATCATATATACATACTCCATATGCCACATCGTGCATAGCAATACATCCTGATTGTGATTAACTCTCTTTAAAGCGCCTTCCACATGACATTAGTTGGATAACACACAAGTTTACCTATCCAGTGCCCACTTCCCTTTCATTGTTTGAGTAACGAGTGATTAGGATTGGGAAGCATCAGAAAATCGTTCTTCAGAGTCAAAGCACCATGGTGCTCTAGCTTGAGGTTAGACTTGCAGAATTCCTTTTAGCTGCAGGCATCCAGCCTTTGATATACCTCGGTTGTTCGA
This sequence comes from Zoysia matrella, assembly GCA_001602295.1. Lineage (NCBI taxonomy): Eukaryota > Viridiplantae > Streptophyta > Magnoliopsida > Poales > Poaceae > Zoysia > Zoysia matrella. The sequence continues at coordinate 353,901 of BCLG01000077.1, forward strand.
TGTCATCTTCTCCAATTAAGATTGAAGAGAATGGTTATTTAGAGCAGAGGACTGGAAGAGAGGAGTGCAGGCAGAAGGTCAGATGTTTGGAGCACATTAATTAGGAAAGATTCTATGTTGATATGGTTGGTTATATCTTAATTTTGCTCGTCACAAGTTTAGTAAAAATGTGCCTAATCGAATATTATTCTCTCACACTCAAAATAAGTATTATTTTTTATTTTAGATATCATATTTTAACTATTCATCTTATTCAAAAAGCTCGGTAGTTAACGGTGTCAATATTTGCATCTTATTAAAAAAGGCTTGGTAGTTAACAGTGTCCGTATTTGCGTCTTATTAAAAAAAGAGCTTGGTAGTTAACAGTGTCAATATTTGGAAGTTTGTCCAGATATGCCAAACTGTCAAGCAAACTGCACAGCAGAATTTCTCGAGAAATCTCTGTGATCAACGAAGTTCCAGTTTGCCTAATTGAGAGACAAATTGCAATGCCAGTAGTTGGGTTCTATTAGAAGCAAACTTTGGAACATAGACATAGAGTGCCAACAAAGTTAGTTTCAAGGAACTAACTAGCAATTTGAAAAGGAGCACTACAAGAAAAATGTATTGTAGTCACCAAGATATTTTGTCACTATATATGTAATATTATTCAATATAATTATTTTGACATTAAAAACTTTGATCGTATTTTAGTCATTAAAATCTTGTTATTATATGTATATAGTAACTAATAATTGAATATGTTGGTCACTAAAAATATATAGCAACTAGAGAACCTTTAAAAACTAAATGCATTTATCAACCAATGAGTATATACTTTAGTCATTAAAAATATATATCTAAAATAAAAACTAAATTTTGGTCACTATTTATCAATTTCTTAGTTATCAAATTACTTGAACATTAAAACTAGGTAACTAAAGATTCATTTTTTATTTGTAGTGAAGGAATTTCCAGTTCTTGGTGCTGAAACTAAACCCCATGTAGTGAATGAAGATCCTGATCCTTCTTGAATGCTCTGTCCAGGCGACATGATGGAGTTCATCCCTCCTGCTGATGAAGTGTTACTCAAGGTACAGTAATGATGAGCAATGCAAAATCAAAATAGAAGTAACTATGTTTTTCTATATTACTTTATTTTAAGATTGATATCTAATTAAATACGTTATTGTTGTATTTTGCCAGATTATAACGCATAGATGGAGTGTCCAGATTAGAACGGCCCATATAACCCCAAAGGGAAAGGTGATAATCATAGAGGTTGCGGCCTGATCTCAATCGTCGAAGCGAACATTAGAGGCTCAAATTTTGACAGATCTATGTACGATGGCCCTAACAACTGGCAAAGAGCGAGAGGAGAAATGCAACAAGATTTTTCAGGTTGCAGGATTCTTTAAATACAAGATTAGTCCAGTTATTTGGTCTAAGGAAAAATACAGAAAAAAGTTTGATGTTCTGTAGCAACGTCAAAATATAAGTTACAAGGGTTTACAAAATTGTTCAAAACTAACCGGTTTTCGTGATTTTCGGTGAAACTGATCCGATCCGGTTTCACCGAACAACCGGTTTTCATCTTAAATTTTTTTAAAAAATATGAAATTTTGAAAAAAAAAAAGAAATATCAAAAACTGGTATAACCCGTCAATAAACCGGTAAAACCGCATGAAAAACCAGTGAAACCGGTAGATTTTGAACTTTGAAAATGAAAAACAATAAAACTAAATAAATCAGTCAATAAACCGATAAAACCACTCGATAAACCTGAAAAACCAACCAATCTACTGTAACACTTCGTTCAAATTTTGATTTTTTTCGATTTAAAACCGTTTTTGACCGGTTTTTATCAAACCAATCCCAATCGGTTTTAGCAGTTCAATCGAAATAAAAAAACGCTAGCTGAACGTGACACAAGGATTCTAGATCACAGCTCCTTTTTTATTTCAGTTCTAACAATTTGCGAGGTACTCCATCCCATTAAAGCTTATTTCTAAGTTTTATTGATTACGACTTTGACCAATAATTTTGATAAATTTAATTAATTTTAATAAATTACATATATTATGAAATTATTATTTTATGAATTTAGAAGTACAAATACTAGATTTTTAAATTTAATTGAATCTATAAAAATTAATGGTCAAAGCTTCTGCCAACAAAAGTCAAAAATAAACTTCTACGTACAAGCTACCTTGCATTACGAATCAGTGAAGATCTGCGAAATTAAATTTTGGACCCTGTGCCCCGGTACAGATATTACTCCAACGTACTAAAGCACCAAGCAAAATCTACATTTCTTTGCCTTTGATCCAAAGATGTGCGGTTTGTCAACAAAACACTATGAACAATGACCAAAATGTTAGGGAAGAAGCATGTTTAGCATAAGGCTAAAGGAGAATCGACTACAAAACTATTGAACTACAGCTTCAGCCATGACATATCTGCAAAATGGACCATACCTAGCATTAAAACGACGGACAATGTCAAGTTTCTACTGCTCTTTTGCACGACCAGCCATCTCTCCGCGTGCAATGGTCCCAAATCTCTTCAAGAATGCACAATGTCATCACAGTTGAAGTATTTTGCTTAATCACCTTTCATGGGGAAACCCTCTCGTCCGATAAATGAACTTTGCCCTGTACAAATCTCTATGCTTCAAAAAGAACGGTGGCTACACTAGCTTGGCTCGCAGAGCAAGCTCCATGTTCAACTTGACTCTGCTATGTCAAATGAGGAGTTCAGTGGTTTCCTGAGTCCACTTTCGACCTGATAGAAGAAAGCTAGAATTTAATCCCAAATGCCCAAGCCAATGAAACTGCATCAGTGCATCTCTATCTACATAAAAGCTATATTTTGCATCGCAACATATTGGATACAATCTGCTTTTATAGCGAAGCCATGAATCTTGGAAGTAATCAATTTGGGCATCAAATTGATTCCCAAATTGATTTAAATTTACATAAAAATCTCAATAATATCAAATGAGCTGGTCCATGAAGTCTTATCACACTGAAATTTCATTTTTGAAATCTAAAGTGGGTTAACTAGAAAAAAAAAGTTTGGTGCGGAAAGTAAGTTTAGGTAATATTTGCAATCTATATGAAGTCATTGAATTTGGTCATCTTTCTGATAAAGGTCATCTTCCTGTCAATGATATTATGAATAGATATCTGTATTCTGACCAAATCAATCAAGAGAGGCATCAGGGCATTACAAACCCCTAAATCAATCAGAGTTTTCATACCCTATAGATATAAAGTTCTTCTGGTAAGTAAAGATTGACTGGGCTCAAAATGTGTACAAAAGCAACCTAGAGCAGCCCAGTTTTCATGAAAAATATATTATCAGCCAGAAGATTTCAGGAATCACTTACATCATTAGCCAGAAGAGATCTACATGAAAAGGATTTTAGTCGTGGAGACTGGCCCGCGGATGTTGACCCACTATCATTACTACCAGTTTGTTTATCACCCTGCAAACAAAGAAGCTTTATTGTAAATTAACATGACCTGGGCTGTCTGCAATGTTAAAAAAAACTGCACATTGATAATAAGTGACTTAACAGCTGAGTTCTGTATCCTAGACATGCTTGAACCTAAATTCCAGAGGACTACAATACAATCCTAATGAAAATGGCATACAATGCATTTACAACTCAAAGTGCCAAAATCTTGATAGTATTTTAACAAGAGCAATCAGAACATCAGGTTTCTACATGTCAAAATTAGAAATCAATATTTGATTGAAATGGGGATTCAGAATCATAAGCATCAACATAGGACAGATAGAAATTATGTAATCCTCAAGTTAAATCCAGACATCTCTAGATTAAAACTTGTAATCTTAGTTCTTCAGTTTAGTACCCCCACAACTGAACTGAACATATCTTACCAATCATATAACCATGACTAACAGCTGTTTTAGTTCACGTTTGCATACAACACCAATAGCAGTGCCTTAGTCCCAAGCAAGTCAGGGTAGGCTAGAGATGATCTCAAGGAAACTTCTTCAAAAAAGCCGCTCGCCCATCTAACACTATACTCATGTTTCAATATGGCAATGAATTTCTTTCAAGTGTTGGGGAAAAAAACTCTGGACCATATTTTAGCATGAGATGGAATTTCATCCCATGGGAAAACAATCTAATGGGAAGAGCAATTCATAATGATGCTACCATATCTTTACAAGATTATCAATCAACATAAGTAACTGTCATGATTCTGAGTGTTATAATAATTTTGGACAATGGATTATCAAAGCTAGAAAGTATTATGAGAAAGCATGCAGCGGTGCATAAGAGCGGCCTGGTGCATGTAGCTCCCACTTGCGTAGGGTCCGGAGAAAGGTCCGACCACTTTGGGTCTTTTGTACAGCCTTTCCCTATATTTCTATAAGAGGCTGTTTCCAGGACTCAAACTCATGACCTCAAGGTCACAATGAAATGGCTTTACCGCTGCGCCTAGGCTCCCCTTCTCATCTTAAAACTATGTGAATGCCTCAAGAAAAATTAGTGCTAAAGAAAATAGCTAGTTACATGAAAATAGGATGAGATAAATCAAAAGAACCCAGCATTACCAAAAGACTTATAAGTATACTGTATACTTGTGCACTCCAATTTTCGCACTGCTGCTTCAATTGGCAAATAAGCATAATACGTGAATCCCCAATTCTTTTAGTGTGATGTTTTGGGAAGGGAATCCTTCTTTTTTATCAAGATTTCCAAGGATCCTCATGATAGAACAGTATTACCCTTTTTGCTTAATTTTTTCTATATTCTGTATGCTATTCTCAAAGATTATTTTTATTTCTTTGCTGGTCACAAAGATTGTGTTGATCAAGAGAATATAAATCTAACAAGGTAGCAAGATACACAAATTTAACAAGTGCATCAGATTATTACAGCTTCCATCAAATAAGCCTAAAACATCAAATGTAAGAGGACCACAGGAAGGAAATACCTGATGATTGCATGCATTGTTCCGAACATCCTCGAAGAGTGATGAATAATAGGAAGGATCATAAATTGAACCCCCTAATATATCATCTGCCATAGAACTCCGTCTTACAGAATCAGATCTGGGGCTTAAGAAACTATTTCTTGTTTCATGATTAACTTCAAAATATGTTGGGATGCTCGATGAGGCCCCTAGCCTATACATCTGGATCCAAATAAATGACGATAAAAATCTGATTGAAAACCCGATGATTTGCATCCATAATGCCAGTCTGAGTGAGAAAACAAAAAGTTGACCATACTTCTCGTCTGGAGTTGTAGTCCTGTGTAAGTAGATACAAGAGTTAAGGAACAGATGTATGGAATTAAAATGGTTTCCATGCTCCAGAAAAAAATTATATCTTAAGCTTTCGGCATTCACGAATACGAATATTCTATCTAGAAAATAACATGCAATCTTTTGGACATCAATAAGGCACCTAAAAATGCATCTTTAGCGTCCGAGAGAAAAAATACATGTTTCATAACCGATTTTATGAATTCATTTCTAAAATTTAGTAAAATTATAATGTTATGAAATAACCTTCACAACAAATATGCCCAATGAATCACTTACTTTTTGTCTTAAAGTACAAGCATATACTCAACATTGTTACTGATTATGAAATATAAAAGAGCCAACTTACATATATGCATTTACTATAGTAAAGAAAACTTCCAGAAACGAAAACAAACAATTTTCAGTTCACTAGGCACTGTATAAGAGTTATAAATCTAACAACTTTAAGAAAAAAAGAAAAAAGAGCAGGCCTAACATATAAATCTGGATAAACAATATATTATAGACTTTAGTTATGTGCATAGGGAAGAAATAAGTAATCTAGAATGTACATCAATTTGGTCATTCAGCATATTAGGCTCAAGCACATCATATAACATATCGCATAGTGGTAATTGGTAAGTGCTTGTGTCAACTTAAGGTTCCAGTGTTCTACATGCAAGATATAATATATTCAAGAGCAAGCAGGGTAGCCAGCTGTTTGGCAAGGTAACCCATTTAATCATATGAAGCCAGGAAATGCTGACAAATACCAACTAAAGTCAATAATATAGTGTTTATGCAGAATATCATATTCTTTTCTTCATGTTTACCCTGAGTGGATCCACAATACAACAAATAAAAAAAATAGATAACCGATATATAGTGGCCACAGAAGACATACCATATAGCATGAGAGAAGAGTATGAACCAAGCAACATCAAGGACAACAGCGAAGAAGAGAAGGACAGCATATGTGCGTCCAAGTCTTTGGCTACTACTCTCAATTGCAACAACGGCAAAGAGCCCTATCACCAGGTTGATCACAAGAACGCCATTGAATAATGCCCCAAGTGATCCAATAAGTGCACAGCCAATCTAAAAAAAGGAGAACCAATTATGCAAATAAATATATTTGTTTCTACAAAAGTTCAATTTCTGCATAGTAAGTACTAGCCTTGAAATTATAAGCATGAGAATTAGTTAAGGACCAAATAAACAAAACATGTGAACATACTCTCTCTGTTCTGTTAGTACAAAACTAAACTGTCCTGCATCAAATATACAAAACAGAGGGAGTAAAGAAATAAACTGGGTACCAGCGGAGCTTAGGTCTAGAAAGATAAGCCATGGCCAAGCATCATTGCATTGTATAGAGACAAGTTTTCCCTTGTTCCTGAAGCACTTACAAAGTTAAATATAATACTACCGCTCCTGTGAAATCCGATAAGTCACAGCTATACAAAATTAACTTGCTTCCAACGTTGTAGCACCAAGAAAACAATCACAGCCAAAACTCAGGAAAGCACAATTTTCATTTCGTAACTACCTCTATGGAAGTAAAATATGAGTATCCTTCTACGATCCAGCACAAAGTAACGGAATACTGAGGCTTCGTTAAGAACATGCTATAGAACGAAAAACCAAGCATCAAGCTATTGACCTTGCTCTCATTCCACGCGTGAGAAACAAACAGAACTGGCACCCAATCTGAATCGCATTGAGCAGAGGCTCCATATTCCCATTCCCCCGCCGCATTCAAGAGCAACGACACAACTCTGGGTCGAACAGAGCCAACAGTTAAAACTAGCTAAGTAAAACTACAGTACGCTCAAACCCAGTCCCGTCGTCTGTACTCCCAAAAATCCCATCCCGAACAACAGGAGTTAGCAAACAGAATAGACAAAGTGACCGATCCTGGCAGCCGATCCGAGTCCGACCCGGCGGGGGAAGGGGGGAGAAGGGGAATGAGGCCGCGGCGAGCGCACCTGGAGGTAGATGAGCGCGAGGGCGAGGGACTGGAGCGCGTCGTAGTCGCGGAGGAAGGAGCGCAGCCGCGGCCCGAGTCCGAGCGGCGGCGGGCACGGGCAGCAGGGCATCCCGATTTCCGACCCCCCGGTGCGCGATCGAGGCGACCGGGTCGAGCGCGCCGGAATCCGGAGATTTTTTCCACCGCAGATTCGCGTTGCAACGGGGGGAGCGGAGGAGAATCTCTCTTGCCCTCCGGCGGGTGGCTGTCGCGGCCGTCTTAATTTTGTGTTAAATCAAGTGCCCGGGGAAGAAGGGCGAGATGGGCGTTACCGGAGAGATTGGGCAGGCACGGAGTTCTTTGGGAAAAACTGAAGTACTAAATTCGAGGTTTAAAAATTAGGATGTAGTGTAGGAAAAAAATATGTCTTACACATAAGGATTTTTTATCCTTGTGTCCTACTGATAAATCTCCAAAATATTTTAAAATTTTCTTATTTCTTTCATGTGGAAGACTCAGTGCGATTGAGAAATGCTTCAAACTCCAAGGTAAGGAAAGCGGAGCATCTAATTTTTTAAAATTTGAAGTCTAGGCTGCTCTTTAGATGTCCTACTGTAAATTTGTGATTGAATGAATGGTAATAGCTAGGTCTGAAAACGGACAGAAAAACTAACTAGATGTGAAGAGAGTCAAAACATATTAGGATCAAGTTATATCTATTTATTTTAAACTAAAATATAATAAAAGTCAATATAGTTTATAAAATTGCACATGGGCCGAGCTCTTTTCACACCCTAATCGTAGCATCACGATGATCAACCTCCGCCACGCCAATGTCCCTCCTACCAGTCAGGGCTCATAAAAACTCCCGGGAGAAGCCCTCACCTCTAAATGCCAATGAGATTCGACCACAGGAGATTGATCGAAGAGAAGAATTTCCCCCAAGAAAAATGTTTACTATACATTTGATCCTATTTCAAACATTCTTCCACAAAAACCCAGATCTTATTAAAAAAAAATATTCAAATGTGTAAAATTTAGTTATTATTTACTTTATCTTTAGTAGTATTTAAATTATGGTTAATAATTTTATATATTAGAACAAATTTTTGAGTAAGAGAATGGTCAAAAATAATATTAGTAGTCAATTATGTGAATAATTTAAAATTGGAAGGATGCCAGGATAAGATAATCAGTTCAATTTTAAACTAACTGTCAACCGGGGTGAGTAATTACTAGTAGTTGTCAACGTTGATAACTTGAGCGAGAAACTTGCATGGGTTTAGCTTTTCCCATATCTCTACCTGGATCATCAGGGGAACATATTCTCCCTTTTCGTATGAGCTTTTTAATTACCTGTTGTATACGTTTCGATATTTTGATCGAGATTACACTGCTTGCCTCTATCATAAGCCGGATGTAGGTGATTTGCTGAGGGTCTGTTTGTTTGGTTTCTTTTGCGCTTTTAAAAAAGTTGAATGGTGACTGGGTGAAAAGACTGGCTCATAAAATTTAAATGTTGATTTTTGTAATATATTTTTAGCTTTTTAATACATCAAAAGGCATAAAAGCAGCTCAAAATATGTTTTTCAGCTCTTAATTTATTTTATCAGAGTTTGTTTTTCAGCTTTTCAAAAGCAAGTTTTTCAGAACGTCGTTTGTTTCAGCTTCTAAATTTTTAGTTTTTTCAGCTAGAGAAGCCAGCTGAGAAACTGAAACAAATATGACCTGTGCATTTTTAAGAGGGCTTTATTGAATTCAAAAATATTACCCCGTCACATAAGCTACAGACAAAAGCTTATTTTTCATGGGATTAATATGAGATATATGCTGACTCACATGCCATAAAATAGATATCTCATGTTTATTGACACGTGATGACATATTTCAAAACTAACAAAATTAGAAAAGTACGTATGAAATCAACCCTTCTTCATAAGCAAAATCCTACTACAAAAGAGCTTAGTACTATCAGCTCTTGTTCGAGAAGAACTTGACTGATTGGAATGCACTTCGATCTCTTTAACATTTGGTTACGCAAAACCAAGCAACACGTAAGGCAAGGTGTGGAGACCAACACCATGTGCTGCTTGCGCCCGTCTCTGGTGTCAACTGCTCAACATTTCAGGACGCACTTTGGCCGGCCGGCTTGTCACGGCTCGATTTGCACCCCCGTCGCAATCAGGCCGCTGATGAAACAAAAATAGAAGCTCGCAGCGTCAACACGTGCGACTCGGCCGTTAGATCGATCACAGATGGAGTGGCTGGGAGCCACATGGACGGGTGCACATGTCCTCCCTACACGTGCATGGTAGGCTGATAGGGCAAAAAAAAAATTATGATTTATTAGTTCTTTCATCGTACCTTCGGCAATAACACTGATCGGAAGCTACTCCTCCAACTCCACCATCTTCGATAATTTAACATTACTAATGCCAATGTCCATGTTAATGTTAATGCAACGATCTAAGAATAATATTAAAATATTTTTTCTAACAACTTTTTCATCTCGTATATTTCTAACTACTTTTCTAACAATAGTCCATGCAAGCAGAAAACCTCATCAGTTAAATATGTAAAAGTTATTTGGAGAAAGATTTTATTGGTCAAATTTATAAAAAATAATAATCTAAGTGCATTTTTTATTTGCACGTAGTTTAACTTATCTCTGTTAAATATATTTTACATTGTGTACATTGAAAAAAAACTATGTTTTTTTAAAAAAATAGAGATTTATATATGATTTATAAGACCACAGTCATAACATGAGTCGAGATCATGAGTCGAGATGTTAAATTTTCAAAACCAAACGAACTGAGACCTTTATATAGAAATATGCCTCGGCAGCGATGGCAACCGGCCGCTGCCCGGCGGGACTCCAGCGATGGCGTAGCTCCGTAAGGCCCATAACCTAAGCCACATATTACAGCCCGAGTCCGGACAAGGCAGTCCTGAGCAGACGAAGCGGCAAAAGTGACCAGATTTAGCACAAGTCACGGGGTCGGTGGTGGCAATCATCGTGCACACGAAATTACTAGGAACCGGGCACGTGTAACCTTATGTTTGAAACTCGGAAATTTTTTCTAATTTTTATAATTTTTTATATAGTGAGAATGAACCGGCTGCTTCTTTTGTTATTTTTTGTTACTTTCTCCGTTTCTAAATTGTTATCGCTGCGGATTTTTAACATCAATTTTGATTATTCATCTTATTTAAAAAATTAATTCAAATTTAAAAAGTTGTAAGTTGCAATTCAAATAGCTTTAATAATAAAGTCAATTATAACAAATTATATGATATTCATCAAATTTTTTAATAAAACGAATGATCAAAGTTAATGTTAGAAGTCAACGGGCAACATTAATTTAGAAATGAAGGAAGTACTCCTTTAGAACATAAGTTTCAGACTCTACTCGCT
>BCLG01000078.1:23845-34024 GCA_001602295.1 Zoysia matrella
GTGTCGCATCTGGGAGCACGCAGGACTAGTGTGGAACCCGGTTGTGTTCTTCGAAGACTGGGTGTCGTTGGTCAAGGCCAATTCCAATTATTAGGATTTTAAACGTATATTTGCGTCACTCATAGCCGTTGGAATTATGCGAAATCCATGGCACTGCCATCAGGTTGAACAATATCTGCAATGTCGATGAAACTGATACACTACATTCTGCTCTTGACCACCTGCTGATGCTCAAGCAGATTCAAAAATAGATCCGTCCAAGCTGCGTTGCTGAAAGGTTGGCTGGGACGACAATCAATCAATCAGAGAGATTCAGATGGAGCAGAAACCAGACAAAACTCCTTCCTCCTACTCCCTGGAATCCAAGGCTGAACGGAGCCTCCTTTCAGGTTTCAGCTCGTGGCTAGTGGCAGCGACCACGGTGGACCAACAGCCACTACTCCGAAATTAGAGAAAGTTGCATCCGAATATACTCTACTTTGTTCAAAAAGGGACCATTGTTACAGTATTTCTTACTCGCTGCAGTTAGTAAGCTTGTTTGGAAGTTCAGTGAGAGGACGGTGTGGAAAGACTGCTGTTTGTCGTGCCTAATGACATTTGTAAATGTATAGTCTCCACTGATTCCCATGTGACCTCGCTTTGCTGCATCCAGTTAGCACATACTACCACCAGCATTATATTTTTTTTTGAAAGAACTTACTACCAGTATTATATTATACTGAACTGTCATACTTGTGGTAGTGCAAATTTTAACAAAAGCTACTAAGCTACTAAGTTGTAGTTCAGAATAACAACTCTGTGATAATCATTCCACTCTGCTGTGACACTGGCTAAATCATATACCGACACATTTGGAAGAAAAAGCTTGTGTTTTTTTTTTACTGTAAAACACTCAGCTGCAGCTTAGTAGCTTTGAGTATATTTGCCGAAACAAAGTGACTGCTTGGTAAAGGCGCTCCATGCTCGTAGCATTATTGCTACACTGGTGGCCTGCTATAACAGTATACAAAAACTTTTTTTCTGCTTGTTGGAGCGTCTTCCTCTGAAGAAGACAGCAACTGTCCGTGGAAAAGGAGGTGACTTGCGGCAGCCAGAGACAGACGCATCCAGCTAGAACCGTTTCGGAAGCAAGAACAAATTGCCTTCCGTTGTTTTCCGTTGCAGGTAGTGCATCATATTCGCTTCGCGTTTGTACGTTTCCGCCAGTAGGAAAGCGCTGTTAGCTGATTAGCACTCGACATCGAATAAACCAAATTGCAGAGTTGAATTGCAGCGCTAGCAGTACCTTTGGACACTGGCAAGTTCAATATTCACCGCTCGGCGTCACCATCAGCAGCCCAGACTCGCCGGCGTCGCCGCCCAGCACTTGCCGAAACAGCTGATCCAATCCAAGATTGTTCTCAAATCTCAGGCTGTGGTCCAGGGCGCGCCTTTTTACCTGCTCTTACCTGCTTCTCCACGGCAGAAAAGTTGCATACATCTGGTACAGAGGTCCACGGATGGTCGAGCCGATGGCCATCGCTGCACAGGGCACAAAACGCTGATGAAATTGGTGCAGTCAGTCATGTGCCAAAAGTTGCACCTCGCTGCTTCGCCTTTGCCTGCTACTGCTAGCCGTGCTGACACCTTCGAGTGGCTGCTGAAATTTCGTAGTACTGTACCTAAAAGCTTGCGTTGTCTCTCTGATTGTTCCTCTTTGTTTGCTCATTCGTGAGTGTTTAGCATGAGGCTGCACTAGCCTGTGGAACAATGGCAGTGATATCAGGAGCCGAAGTTGGCTTGCTCTGGATTCATCTGTTTGTCTTGGCTGACCTTTACCAGTCAACATGCTTGTACGATGGAGATTCTAGGCTCTTGCTTAAAAAATTTCTGCTCCTCAAATCATTTCTGTTCATGTAAAGGTTAGCAATTACAGCAACTATCAAGAAAACTATCCTTAAAAACTGACAGGAGCCAATAACTGGGCTTAAACAAAATTACAGCCCATTCAGCCTTGGATGAGTCCATCTTGAGTTTTCCATTGGGCCGCTTCTTCATGGCCCATGGAATGATCGATCATTAGAGGGAAAAAAATTGTGTGTGTTTGCTGGTTGGCTCCTAAAGTTGAGGAACTTTCACTTGAGGCTCTTTCACATGAGGCTCCTTTTGAATTTGTTCTCTCCTCCATTTGCGTTCTACCGTTCACTCAAGAAGCAAAAATGCGGCTCCTTTTCCATAAAGTTCCAACGAATACTATCTAACTGAAGTCACGTGATATAAAAATAAAAACATATTTTACATGAATTTATTCTAACAGCCCAATGTTTGAATGAGATCCTTCTACTGTGACGTTAAGATAAATTATTATTTTATTTTAAGCTAACAAAGTTGCTGAAACTATCGTCCGCATGACAACTACAACTTAGTGTACCAGAGCTGAATAATGTACACATTTCATATGGCATTTTTGTTTGATATTCAAACAAATAGATAGTTGGAGCAACCTATTTCATCGTTTGAAAAGGCATTGCAAGGCCAAACGACGACACATATAGTTCCGCCTGAACCATCGGCAAGATAAGGACTAGTACAAGCTCAAGCACCATCAGTCCCAGCACCCCAAGCCAGCACGCAGCCTGCACTACTATGGCACTAACTGCATGCGCTCTATCATGGAAGCTTTCACTTCATCTGTGCGTGTGCGTCCAATTATGCCAGACTAGTAGCTTGCCGTCGGCAGACACCATCGGTTGGGGATAATATCCTGGGTCCGCGGGGCTCTTTTTGCCTGGTTGTCTTTCCGGCGGAGCTGATCAGCTTGCTGATCGCCATGAGCGCGAGGGCGGCGCCGAACAACGCTGGCCACTGAAACGCGGCGAGCCAAGGACACTCGTCAGATACGACTAACATGGCAGCGAGTCAGGGAGCTCAGAATATTCTGGGGAATTTCGCCAGGAATCTTGGCGCGATATGGACCGTGTGGCACATGAATCTCGGGCAAGGACGGAGCGGTGCGTTGCAATGGTAAAGGATCTTGTGCTTCGTCGATCGATCGTCCTCTCTGAACTGAACACTACAGCAACAGCAGGGAGATCTTATCGCCATGCGTGCCAGGCAAGGTACATTCATCATTCAGCATTCTTGGCTTGCGCGCGGTGGCTTGCCAGCACGATGCAATATTGCCTGCATGGCGTTACGGTGCAACTGCATTGGTTCGTCGTTTTTGATACTCTGATAATGGTCAGGTCTGATGATCTTCTTTCTCAAAGTTTGTGTCGTGTAGTGCAATGTTCTTAGTTATCGTTGTTGTTGAGGGTGGTGGTTACGTGCCTCAAAAACACAGTTTTTTCAGTTCACATTATTTTCAGTCCCTCAATAATACTCGTTTTAAAATATTGACACCGTTGATTTTTTATATTAATTTTGACTATTTATTTTATTCAAAAGAATTGTTCAAACATGTAAAATTTTATTATTATTTGCTTTTATATTGATGAAATTTAAATCACGGCTAATAACTTTACACATTGAAATAAATTTTTTGAAACGAATTGACTATTCGTGTGATAAATTCTTTGAGTTAACTTGCTATTTTCATGAGAAATAAAATTGACAAGTCGAAGTTGGAGATTATCCTCTTCTTGCAGGAGATCTTGCGGGAAAAGTCTTGCTAGATTTCTCCCTTCGTCCATTTCATATGCGACTGCAGATCGAACTGAAACAAAATACTTTTCCTTGCTTTTAAGAATTTTTTTCTGTTTAACATAAATCTAATTTTTTATTTTTTTTGAGTCCTTAGAATCTTTTTTTAAGACGAATAATCAAAGTCAACGGTGTTAATAATTTAAAACCGGAGAGAGTACTTGATTATGCTGACCATGATTACAAAACGGAAACACAACAGTTTCACATTGCGCATATCGCATAGTGAACCGAACAATGCACAGGCGGCAGCACAACCAGAATTACAAGAAAACTAAGCAAGCAGAAACGGTGGCACTAACACAAAGCCTTCAGCATTGAACACCGAGTCCTTGGGTAAGAACGACACACAACGCTAGTTGGTGATGTCCCTTATGGCATGTTGCCTATCCCGGGGCTGTTCCCTGGGGTGGTGGGCCGGGAACCCGTGGTCGTCACCAGCATCGACGTCGTCCATTCGCTGCCCTGCCCGGTGCTTGTCGCGGCCGCCGCCATTTCACGCTCTGTTGCTTGGAAGCCTCCATCACCTCCGGCTACAGCGTCCCTGCGCACGCTCGCCGCATCCATGATACGCCTTGCCTCAGCCTGGCTTGACAGGATGATGAAGATAAGCATGCAAGTGCAAAAAACGACCTTGGGACCAGCCATTCCCGTATGTGCTGTTAGCCTAGTCTTGGCTGGGAGACGAATGGGGACTAGATGATGGAGGCTAGCTCAAGTTTTCTGTTGTTTCTTGGTTCCAATGTGAGAACAGGTATGCACCTATAAATATACAGGGGGAGAGCACAGAATAGAAGTATAAAATTAATAGTGTATCTCTCTCTCTCTTTAGTACATTAATGGGGTATCTCTCATTTTTTAGTACATTAATGGTGTGTTTATTTTTTTAGTGAATTAATAGTATCTATAATTGGCTGGGGAATATTAGCTAGTGGTGTATTTCTTTTTTGGGGTGGTACATTAAGTACTACTAGGATTTAACCATATATATGCTGATTTGACAGAAAATAGTACTGCTTGTTTAGATTTTCATGACAATAATAAAAAGCACCTATTTCTGAGTGTCATTTTTAACTTTTGGAAATTAACATTTGACCATTCGTTTTATTAAAAAAATTTAGGAAAATATAAAAATCAATTAGTCATGTTTAAAGTATTTTACTAATAAAACATTTCATAATAAAATAAATAAAATTTATAATTTTTTTGAATAAAATGCATGGTTAAATGTAGATGTCTAAAAGTCTAAAAAGACACTTATTTTGGGATGGATGGAGTATCAACTTAATTTAAACTTGGGAACCAATTTAAGATCAAAATACTTTGATGCCTAGGACACGACAAATTTCGGAACTCGTAGATTCCAGTAGTGAACCTGTGAACAGGCAAGTTTTCATATGGAGTATCAGGTAAAAACTTTTATCAGGGACCAACTGCGCTTTTAACATCAAATTTTACATACCAGGTTTTAAAAAAGAAGTCCATCAACATAATGAAAAATCCAAACAACAAAAAAATATTTTGAAAATTGTTCCCAAAGATTATTTGAGTTTCCACTTTCTATTTAGCTGACAAATCGTTTTAGTTGATGCCAGGATATTATGCCCAGAAATTATTCAAGTTTTACAAGAGTGGCTGCCGACTAAAATCTGAGGATGAGTATATATATAGTAATAACATATGCGCGGGCATATTATTCCCCTACCGAAGAATGTTGACACAAAGCTCTTCTAATTTTTTATCTTATTATGGTATAATCTTCCCCTTTTTTAGCGTAAAATTGTAGTGACCACTATAAAAAAATTACGGGCGCAGCTTCTCAAAAAAAGTTTACGAATTAATATATAAATATCCAGAAATGAAAGAATAAACATATCTCAGATGCGAGCTCCACACATGTAATTGTTTTGCGTAATACTAGTACACTATACACGAGAATCAGGTTTTGTTTAACTTAGACAGCCGTGCCTGCAGAATAATTTTGAGCAACGTAACATCTCTGCCACTGCCATCATATTCCCCCTCACTACCTGTTTTATTGATGTTCTGATTCCTCAACTTTACTTCCATTTCTTTTAACAAGGTCTTGTGCCTTGTCATATTCAGTAATGTTCCGGCAAAGACAACAGAAAATGCAGGTTGGGAGAAACGAGTAATAACTATTTTGGTCTTCCAAGTTTCCCTCTTCTCCAACACTCATTTTGCAGGGTAACTAAATATGTATGCTGAATATGCATGGGACTGAAGAATCTATTTATCTTGTTCGTCAACTTCTTCATAATTTGTTAAGAACTTCTCCAACCTCTCCAACCTCCCGCGCGTGGCTGACAAGGTGCTGGAGTTGGCCAAGCTTTGTGCTGACGCGGGGGTGTTATCCCTGTCGTTTGTAGCAGGTTTGTAGTTTTTTCTTGTTTTGTTGGCCAAGCTTGTCGCTTGTTTGTTTGTTCTATTTGCGTCTCCTTGTGTACTTTGAACTCTTCTTCCTATCTTAGATTCTTAATATGAAACGCGCCACGCATGATTTTGAAAAAAAAATTGTTAAGAGTTCAGACAATTTTTTTAATTACCGTCGCTGAGTTGGCTGCATGTTCCCAAAATACAGGAGCGATATAATAAGGGGCTGCACTGGAGTCCCTAAAAACTTTATTTATGCAGCTGATGGTTACAAAATAGCAGTAGCAAACCAGTTTACACATTACATACTGAACTGAGAAAAAAAAGCAGCAGAACAACGGGCAAGAAAATTGTACAGATAGCACTAGCACGTGTATAGATTACAAAATCAGTACCGCACTAGTAGCCATCTCCACTGAAGGGACGTTCAGATAAGAACATGCACAGCGCTAGTTGGGGATCTTCCCTTTGTTGCCTATGCCGGGGCTGTTCCCAGGGTTCGTGGAACGGGAGTCCGTGGTCGTCGCTGGCATCACCCCTTGGCCACCTTGTCCGGTGCTCGTCGCCGTGGCCATTTGTTGGTTTGCCCTGAGGCTTCCTTCGACTGCAACATTGTTGCTTCGTCCTCCTTCCGCAGGGTTGCTCGGTGCCGCCATCAGCCACCTCGCCTCAGCCGCCTGGCTTGAGATTACAACACAGATCAGAATGCATACTACACACACAACCTTGGAGCCGGCCATGCGTGTGTTTCGTTGTCCTAGCTAGAACGAGAAAGGAATGGAACAAGGTGTTTGTTAAATGGGACTAGAAGTTGTGCTCTAGCTCTTCTGGTGTTTCTTGACGCCAATGCGAAGGGTACCTGCATCTATTTATAGAGGGAGTTAGCACTGAGTGCAAGGTTTGATATTATATATACACTGTCACCGTTGTACGTTTGCACGACAAGATTCATGGAAAAAAACAAATGGAAATTGCTAAAGGGGCAGCCAGAAGCCATGTGCGTGGCTCATATGCTGTAATACTAGAAATGTGTTATGGCAATTGTTACTTTGTGGGAACAAAAGAAAAATAACCAGCATGAAATTGCTAGTGTACATTCGTTTATCTTTTTCTTCGATGCTGTATAACTTTTATCATCTAAAGCATCTACCAGATATGGTAAAATGTATCAGGGAACAAGACATTTTTTCTAGTTCTAGTCAAGGAGTTGGTGCTTCATATTCTTGGACATGAGATGGCTTATTTTTTGCGACACAGAATTGTCTAAAATTTGGATGCATTTTCGCATCAGGGAAAACAGGTGAGGGTTTAGGTAAAAAATTTAATAACGAGACTCCGATCCTTTGTGCATGATACTGGCTAAAATAAGAACATAACGCTATGTTTCACCAGATTCTGTGTGCCTGTAGTAGTAAGTACAACTTGCTACTGACGCACTAGTGGTGTTTCTTTACGGCATATTTCTCTTTTTGGAAAATATTTTCAATGGCATATAATACGTACAATTGCTAATTTGACAGAAAATACTCAGTTTAATTGTTATACCGTTTGGATGATGCTGATTTAAAGCTTTTCGTTCTAAAAAACGGAAAGCATCGTACGGTTCTGTCCAGGAATCCCTTGGATTGGGTGATTAGACAACCGGAGGATTATTGTATTATGTTTAACTTTCGTTGTGCTCCAACTATCAAAGTTATCATCTTTTGACTGGCCAAGAAAATTAGTCCTATATGTTTCAGGAGATCATTTTAATCATTACTCCAATCTAACAAGAAAACCGGTGTCGTTGAGGATGTTCATGAACCATGGTCCATAATGGGCAGGACCTCCTGCAAGCTCCTACAACTTGATTGCTAGTATACTTTTTTATGCCATCCAACAAAAGCATCAAGATTCCTCAGCCAGTTATCTTTGTCTCCTAAATATTAAAATGCACCTATACGTTTACGGAAAGGACAGTATTGTTTTTAAAATCGGCAAGTACACTTATGATCTGTGATGATGGTCCATATACTGCAAATTTGTTTTGTGATGATTGAAGATATGCCATGTTCTCATCATAAGATGTTCATGGTTTTGGGGTCCCTAAGGAATGTTAAACATAGCACCTATGTATTTTGTTTAAACTGGGACGTGTTCTCTGAAAGTTTTTCTATATTCTATAACTTAGTTTAAAATCAACTGCTTATTAACTAATGAGAGGTCGTCCAATCACCGGTAGTGGGTGAAAACTTTTAAAATGAGACTGTCGTCCAGATCCCTAAATTATAGCATTGGAATCCACTTTATTTCTTCTAAATTAGTCCTTCCAAGGAAACAGTACGTCCAAATAAAGACACTCCTTTTGTGCAGCATTATGAAATTCATCTTTAGTTCAGGATCTTTGGAAAGTTGTTGCTGAACTGATGAGAGGCCAGTAGAGAAACTTCAGCGTAGGTGTTTCATTGAGATATCTCCCTTGAATACATGTAGTAGCAGAAAAGAAGTGTTTACTTGTTTAGCCTGAAAAAAAAAACTGAGAGCTTACACCACTTCCATGTTTCTTGAGTTGTTTGTGCCTGTCAGCAAACAATAACCCTATACTAGAATAGGAAAGAATGGTTTCACTACTTTTAAGCTTGTTTTTCTTCACTACTTAATCATTAAAAGTCCATTTTCATATTTTTACTACCTTGTGACAAGATTCCTGTCATCAGAGGAACCATAGTGAATTTTTTTCAGCACACCAAAAAAATTACCATGCAAGATCAAAACCAGGTTCAAAAATCATGTGATAGTTTCCCTTTGGTGCAGGAGCTAGCATATATAGCACCTGATCAAAGGCCTGCGCTGGATTCGAATAAGTTCCATGAGTGTGCTGGACAAACACAACAGCGCATAATTTGGGATAGGAACGCAATATTTAAAAGTTACATTTTCTGCAAATTTATTTGGCTATAGATGCCCTTTATCGCCGCAAGAAAAGTCTAGCATGGGCGTTCATGGCTGGTCCCACTAAAGTCTAACATTGGAAACTTTTTTTTTTCTTTTTAAACAGAACTGAGTCATCTTTGGTTTGTCTAATTGAGGTACTCCTTTTGTACAGTCATATGAAATTATTATTGGTTTTCAAGTGAGACTTTCTATATATATATACACTAGCATGGAGATCAGCTTTGTTTTTTCTTAACTACTTCTCTCTAAGAAAAAAGTCCGTCCAAATCTGGACACTCTTTTGATGCCGTCTTATGAAATTTACCTTGATTGGAATCTTCAAAAGGTGGTTGATTAACTGATGAGTGGTCAGTAGAGCAACCGCCGCATATGCTAGTTTTCTAGTAATCTAAACATACAGGTGCATAGAATATCTATATCAGCATAGAAAAGAAAGAAGTATTTCAGCCTTTAATGACTAAGAAACAGTCACTTTTAGCTTAATACCCATACATAACTTACTAATATTTCAGATAATCAAATTAAAGACCACCGCTCGTTGTGTCCTCTGTTTGCTGGTTATTTCTTCATAAGCATTGCGACAATTCATGACATTAAGCAGATACTTTAGATTGAGGAAGAGAGGGCATTCAGAGTGCATGTGGGCTGCACTCAAGACCAAGATAGCTTCCTAAACAAAATGAAACCCATCTAAAAAATTGGTTGGCAAGCACCCCACGTTATGAAGAAAGAGAAAGTATTGTCGGGATCACGTACCCCGGGTACCCAATGGCCGACAGGCCGCCTGTTGGCGCCGGAATGCCGGCACCCTGCGGCGCCCCGAGCGTCGTCGGACCCCTGTTCACAAAGCAGTTAGCCGACAAGCGAAACGTGAAGATAAGCAACAAGAACCCTACCTCGCCGATCGACGCCGGATCCGGATGGTTGGACGACGCGGAGTCTGGCCCCCCGACGGAGAAACGACCGCAGGCGTGGCTCGTGCGGGCTCCACCGCGGCCACCTCGGCCGCACGAGGTAGGGAGTCCACAGGGCTCTCGGAGCTGACAGCCACCGCCTTCGAGGGGTCGACCTTCGCCCTCTTCTCGGCCGACCCGTGCTCCTCCTCTGATGAAGAGCTCGGATCATCGAAAGGGTCCGACTCTTCGGCAGCGGCGGAGGCAACCGCCTCCG
>BCLG01000078.1:34053-83104 GCA_001602295.1 Zoysia matrella
CCCGCGCTGCTGGACATGTAGTCCAGGAAGCCCGCCCTCGCCTTCCGCTTCCTGCCGGTCCGCCTCGGCCCCGGCGCCGTTGAGGGACCGGGCTCGACCCTCCGCTGAGTCGGCACCGCGGCAGAGCTGGTCCTAGCCCTGGCGGCGATCGCGGCCACCGGCGGACCCTGAAAAACGACAGAGTTAGTCTCGCGCAAGCGACAAACTACGACCAAAACAAAAAAACCTGCGCTTACCAGCTGAAGATGGTCCCTGTCCTTGAAGACGGCCGAGGTCCGAGCCAGGACTCCCTTGTCGGAGAGAGGTCGGCCGCGGACTTCGCAGATCGCGTCGTCCGGCCCCTCGTACTCCCCGATGCTACGCACTCGACGGCGCGGCGGCGCATGGCGACGCCGAAGACCGTCGTCTCGGTCAGTCCCTGATCCCGGAGGCGCCGAATCACCTCCAGGTGAGGTCGGATCGTCTCGACCTTGGCCGCCGAAAGCTTCGACTTATAGGATCCCATCGCTCGGGGCACCAGGTCTTCGAAGGCCGAGAGCTGAAGGTCGGCGTTGTCGATGTAGAACCACGACCCCCGCTAGCCCTTCAGCGAGGTCTTCAGGTCGACCTCGATGTACTCCTGGGACTCCCGAGTCTAAAGCATGATGCTGACGCCGCCAACGCGCCTGCTGACCCCGGTCTCCTTCGACGTTTGGAGGCTGGCGAGGAAAAAATACCTCCACAACAGGAGGCTCGGCCGAATCCTCAGATACGCTTCGCAAAGCGTGACGAAGACGGCGACGTGGAGAACCCCGTTCGGCGCAAGCTGGTGGAGCCGGGCGCCGTACTGGTTGAGGACCCCGCGGAAGAAGCTGGAGACCGGCAGCCCCAGCCCGCGCTCATGGTACGCCAGGAAGCTGACGATCTTCCCTGACGGCGGCGCGGGCACGGCGTGGCCAAGGCCAGCCATCCAGCCCGCCGACTCCTTCGGCGGGACCATCCCAACGACGCTCCACCTCTCGAGCAGAGCGTCGTCGACGCACGATGGCTCCCACTCGGACATTTTGCAGGTGGCGGCGACGAAAGCGCGAACTACGACGATCACCGGGTCTAGCGGTGCTACGAAGGAAAGCGGAGCTAACGAGCTTCTGCGCAAAGGGCGAAGACGAAGCGAGAAAGCCGGATGAAAACGCGAAGTTACCGCGCTCCTCCTTTTAAAGGGCCCGAGCAATTACTGCGCCTCCCACGATCGGCCGAGGAGTAACTGCTCGGTCGTAGGATTGCGCCCCGAGGCGCACCCCAGCCGTCCGCCCACGACCCGCTGACGAGCGGGCCCGGGCCGCACCTTGCCGCCCCCGCCGTGGACAGGACGGCAACAATTACTCCGACGAGACGGTTGCCAGAGCACGTCTGGCAGGCGACGTGACGCGGGCGCGCGAACCGCCGCGCCCACGACATCGTCCGATCGAATTCAAATCAACCGCTCGGATCGGTCGGCGGTTCAAATTCCTGGACGGTCCGATTTCCCTCCGCGTGGGGGCACGAAAGCAGTCTGATCCCCGTAACCGTAACGGCGGATTCGAATAAGGGGAGGCGACCGAACGAAGCCCCCCACGATCGGCTGATCGACAGCCGGGGCCACCGGGCCAGATTAAACGTTCGGGCGCTGATCATGGCCGACCCTAGGCGCGACGCTGATCATGGTCAGGAACCGCATCGAACCGGCCCGACCTAGGCGTCTTACCGAACGAAAGACCGAGAACGACCTCGGTCCGACCTCGAAGGTCGGAACGATGCGTGCACGCAGAACGAAACCCCTGACCGGCTGACCTACAGCCGAGGCCCTCAGGCCAATCCGAACGATCGTACGCTGATCATGGCCCTGGCCTAGGCGTGACGACGATCATGGGTAAGGACCGCGTTGAAACCGGCCCTTCCCAGTCGTTTCGTTGAATGAAAAAACCGAGGTCAGCCTCGGTCCGACCCCGAACGTCGGCGCTATGCCCAGTCGGCCCCACGGATCGCCTCTAGGCTCGGGGGCTGGGCCCACAGAATGAAACCTCTAACGATCGGCTAACCGACAGCCGGGGCCATCGAGCCAATTCCAACAATCAGACGCTGATCATAGCCTCGGCCTAAGCGTGACGCCGACTACGGACAGGGACCGCGTCGAAACCGGCCCTTCTCAGGCGCCTTACTGAGCATAAAAACCGAGACCAACCTCGGTCCGACCTCGACCATCGGCACGATGCTCAGCCGGTTCCTCGGATCGCCCCTAGGCTCGGGGGCCGAACCAGCGGAACGGTTTCGATACGATCAACCATCGACGAATGATGGTCCACGCAACATTTCAGCCCACGACCGACCCTTCAGATCGATCGAGGGCTCGGGGGCTACGCCCTACGGGAGCGCTCGTGCACCCCGTAGGATTAACCGTCAACAAACGATGGTCCGCGCAACGTTTCAGCCCACGACCGACCCTTCGGATCGCTCGAGGGCTCGGGGGCTCCGCCCTACGGACGCGCTCGCGCGCGCCCGTAGGAGCACAACAAACCTCTGCAACGACCAGCCCGACGCCGCCTCAACCAGAGATCGCACACGGCGTCAGGCTCGGGGGCTACTGTCGGGATCACGTACCCCGGGTACCTAACAGAGCGCGCTCGGACACGCTGGATCGAGGGTCGGGCGATCGCGGATTCCGACCCTCCCCAACGGCGATCTGCGGCGCTCACGCCTTAGCCGCGCGGGCACGCAAAGACCCCGGCCTCCGAAGGTCGACCCCTGGGGAGCGACCCCTGGAAGGTAGGTACCGCATTATGGTACATTTACTCTGACGACCAACTGCCATCCGTTCTGATGAGACGGGACGAGATTCACCACGGCGACACTCCAGCAGAAAGCTGCGACGGCTGCCGGACACGACGTGACAGCACTGTAGCCGGCACAGTGGCACCGGACGAGCATCACAGTACCCGCCGCTGCGCACGACGCGACGGGTCGCGACCACGCCTGGACGAAACGAAATGACGGCGACAACGACGGAAGGGCCCACCTGTCGGCGAGACGGCAGGATCGTGTAGGACCCACCACTTGTAACCCCAGGGCCCCTCCTATATAAAGAGAGAGGCCCGGGGAGCAATAGAGACGACGACGACATCCCCACAAACACTCAACTCACAACACAACTCAAGACACGAACGCAACAGCCTCAAACACACGAAAGACAACCACGAGCTCTAGGGTCTTTGCATACTTCCGAGCAAACACCTCCACTCGCCCACATCTCGGATCTTCTCGCGAAGAGAGGATCCCGCATTTATAACATTATCATCGAGATAATCCGTTCCCTGAACGTAGGGTATTACACCGCTCGAGGTGGCCCGAACCAGGTTAAAATCTTCTTGAGTCTCCTTTAGACTAAGTCATATCAAATCCGAAGACAAACCACCCCCACGATCGTATATTTACTGTGTCGGTGGTCAGAACGCCGACAAGTATGACCAATAATTATATTCTATCTCAAGGCTTTCCTAACATGGGAGGCAAAAGGGGTTACAGAGGGCATCTTTGCAGTCAAACAAATTGAGCAGCTGCCACGGCACGTCCACCAAACCTGGTTCAGAGACCCAGTCATGTACTGAAAAAAGAGCTGATCGAATTCTGCAAAAAATTGATATAAGCTGCTGAAATTTGTTGTGCTATTTCCCATGCAAATTTATAATTGGCTAAAATGTGTCAAGGCATGATTATAATTGGCTAAAATGTGTCAAGGCATGATGGTTGAAGAGAAGGCCTTTCGGGTGCAGGCGCCCTCGTAGCAGCAGTAGTTTGCTAACAATTCATGACATAGCGCAGAGTTAGATTTGCGTAAGAGCAAGTGGGCCAAATCCGAGACCTGCATACCTTGTTAAACAAAAATAAGGCCCATATAGAAAACTGGAATGATCCCCACAAATACAAGAAAGGGGAAAAGGGCTATAACAATTTAAAATACCTTTTCTGTTCTATCTGTACTACAGTATAAAGTTTCTATAGCATCTCTGAAATTGATGAGTGGAAATAAGATACGAGCTAGTATACTGAGCCATTGACCTTCATGGGAACATGGGAGGCAATAAGCAAGAACAGGCCATATTCGCATATGTGAACCGCAGCATGGAATTCTCAAAACCGTATGCGGCTTTGTTGACAAGTGTATGAACAGATGAACTTGGCAATGCTTTTCTTCTCCTTTTGCTTGTTTATGTCGGTGTTCTGTTCACGGCATAGTAAAATTTTCGTATTAGAGAGGAATTCGTACTCTCTTTTCGCTGAGGTGTTCTAGTTTACAAGAGACTCAAAAAGATTATGTTTGGACTGTCACAGAGACTTAATACCATACATCCATTATTGGAGATGCGTATTACTCGATCGTATGAAGATTACAACGAGGCGGGGGCTCTTGCTCCATCAAGATCTCCCGGCCTTTCTGAGTGTAAGTGGTTTCATGTTTGATCAATTGTGTGTGGTGTCAAATCGATTCATCTAAGGTTCTCGATGCGCTCTTATATACAAGGTCGGACTTGGAGTTTAATGAATTGAAACTTACGAAACTGGGCGACCCCTGACGGATGGGGTCGCGAGCATCTCAAAGTTTATTCTCTGACAGCTTCTGGACGTCAGGTCATTGTCATCGTTCTTGTCTTCATCCTTTGCCCAGCACTACAAAGTTAGCTTTTCGTTCACTGTCCAGCAGACAGCGCCTGCTGCACAGTATCAAAAATCTTTCGTACTGTCGAGAGCTGGTCGATGGAGGCGGTTGCTCGACCTTGAGTTTCGACGGAGAAAGTAGCGCTTGACCCCCGAAGGTCGGATGTGCCTTGGTCTGGTGGAGTCGATTGTCGATCTGCACAGCAATGGGTTGTCCGTCCTTTATGATTGGTTTTGGCAAACTGGATTGAAATCATGAATATCCAAGGTACATTATCTCGACAGTTTATATTAGGTACCTTATTGAAAATGGAACCCAACCCAAGCCGACATGTGTACCCAAATTCCAAAGCAATACAACATCACCATCTAAGTAATGGGCCTAATGGCAATCGCCCGTCATCCACACACCTGGCCCAATGGGCCTCAATCCAGATTTCTTTATTTTGATCGTCGGGTTACGGGATCCACAGTGCGTTTGATCCAGTTTATGACTTTCCATTTCTGATTATTTTCAGCACATACAGAATCTTTGTGGTTTGACTTATTTAAGAGTCGCTAATCGAAGATACAACAATTTGGAAAGAAAACAACAGTGACAATGAAATTCATACGGTCAACTGCATCAGCAACATGGCAGCGTAATGACCGGGCAGCACACGAGTGACTCAAGCAACACGAACGGTCTTGGACAACCACCGCGCATGGCGCGCGGTTCTACGGGTTCCCCTGGATGAGCGCGACGAGCCTTTCCATGAGGACCAGCGCCTTGGCGCTCTCGGGATGGTTGAGATGGAACTCGTGGTCCTCGCCGGCGGAGTCCAGCAGCTCGGCGCCCCCCGGCGCCCACCCGCTGGCTAGCAGCCCCTCGTAGTACGCCCTGTCCCGGACCTCCAGCTCGTCGTCGCACACGCAGACCTGGACCCGGTCGCACCCGAGCCGCCGCAGGGTCGGCGAGCCGTCAGCGACCGGGCTCACGCGCGGGTCGTCGACGCCCGTGGTCCGCCCGCCGCACGCGAACGTCCACAGCTCCTCCAGCTTGGCGTGCACCCACGGGACCTTCACCTCGCCCTCCCGTTTACTCCCCGACAGGAAGTACGGGTGCAGCAGCGCCATCCCCTTCACCCGGTCACCGCCGCCGCCGACGCAGGGGGGCTGCTCCAGGCCCGCGCGGAGGGTGACGTTGTGCGCGATGTTGCCGCCGGCGCTGAACCCGAGCACGAACACTCGCGCCCCGTCGCCGTGGTCCCGGACCCACGGGTCGGCGCTGGCGCTCCCCGCCGCGGCCCACCGCAGCGCGGCCCAGGCGTCGTCGTAGCACGCGGGGACGGGGTTCTCCGGCGCGAGGCGGTACTCCACGGACACGGCGAGCGCGCCGGCCCTCGCGGCGAGTCGGTTGAGGAACGCGTGCTCGGGCGCGTCCGCCGCGGACCCGACTACGAGGCCCCCGCCGTGGAAGTAGACCACGACGGGGAGAAGCCGGTTACGGCACGCGGAGAGGTCCGGGAGGTAGAGGCGCGCCCACAGGCCGGTGGCCGCGTCGATGGTTACGTCCCTCGAGGTGACGCCGGTGGCGGCGTCGACGGAGGGCGGGACGGGGTTCGACGGGACCAGGCGCTCCACGCGGCCGCTCCTGTACTGCCGGATCACCGGCACGAACTCGAACGAGATCTCGGCGTCTGGGTCCATTCCAGCTTTAGCTTAAACTCTGATGTGATGAAACTGCCGCGCTGCGGCGGCGTATTTGAGGACGGTGAGAATCGTTCGCCGCAAGATTTTGGCGCTCTGCACGGAGCAGCTGCACTAGCTGCGCATGGAGATTGAGGCGTTGAGCATGGGCTGCAGAGGATGAGGACTGCCTCGTCTTCCTCGCCGGATAGAATTTTCATTTTCATGCGTTGACTGCTGAGTGGAGTAGGAGTACGTGTATTCAGGATGCTACTGTTGGGCGCACAAAAAAAACGACGATACTGTTCATCCTTGATGGGCTATAATTTTTATTTGGGCTCAGAACTGGACCACTGTCTTCGGCCCTGAAATATCTTGTGGGCTAATTGGGCCTTTGGTAGATGCTCCCGAATTACAGGCCTGCCCGAGCAGGTCACCAGGAGAGACCATATGCTCACATTGCTGTCATTGTCGTTTGCGCAATAAGTATTATAAAATAACTATTCTTGTTTTAAAAATGAATAAATTTTTTTTAAAATTTTTTTCAACATGTGTGACTTATGATTATTATCCACAGTTCATATAATACCATATCATGATTCTTAACATGTTCTAACGATATAGGAGTGCTGATTTTTCAGGTTGAGTATCGAGAGAATAAGGAATCACAATCCTGAAAAGAATTAGGTGCAAAAATTTTTAAAATGATTTTTTTTGTACACCATTGAATAAAACAAAAAAAAAACATATGCGCCTCACATGTTGCAGAAGCCAGCAAGCATCCTCTCTCTTTGATAATGGAGCTCTCGCTCGCCCGCCTTCTGTGTGCCTCCTTCCCCGATTGGGTGCAGCTTCTATCTAATCCGAGTTAAACGCCAAGCATCCACTGATGGCGCAACAAGGCTCCGAGAAAACGGGCGGGCATCTCCTGCAACACAACAAACGCGCGCACGGCGAGTCGGCGAGAGATGGAACAAGCCACAGCACCAATGGCGCTTAAATGCCATGCCGGGTCCAGAACGAGCGCCCGGCGGCACGGCACCGCACGAGCTCGGCAAAACGTTCCAAATCAACTTATCATGAAATCGGAAGTGGCGCAACGTAACCGGTTGCTGCTTCCCCGTGACACCGGCTCCACGAGCGTTCCATTCCACGGCGTGACCTTGCAGACTTGAACCACGCGCCGGGCCGGACCGTCTTTCGATCTTCTGGCTTGGCGACGACGAGGGCCCGGCGATGGCTTCGCGCGCTGGAGCACTGAACCGTTCCGACGGTTACGTGTCGTCACTAGTGGCGAAACGAGCGAGGGTCGAGTGTGCCGCCACCCCACTACCGGAAACGGACGCAATGGCGAATGAATTGACCGAAGCCGTCTCGCCAGTGCGCGGCGGACACTTGACAGGTCTGGCGGGGCCATGGCGCGCACGCCAGCGGTCGCGTCCCGTGGAAGCGGTTAGGCGAGGCGCTTGGGCGTCACCCGTCCGTGCCGCGCCCAGCCAGAGAAACTAGTGCGCTCACTCGACGCGGACCAGTCGTTCCCGGCCGCAGCTGTGGCCATGCATATAAGCGCGCGCACCGAGCTCCCAGGGCAGAGCATTGGAGACGACGCGCGCATCTGCGAGCAGCACAGTGCAGGGCGTTCACGGCAATTACCTCATCGCCACACTGTGCTGCGGCGCCCTCTCAGTATGGCGGCCTGGCACGTCTCGTTCCCCGTTCTACTCGCCGTAGCGGTCGCGCTCCTCTTCGCGTCGGTCGAGGCTCAGGTGGCGGGGGCCTCTGCATTCCGCAGCCGCGCGACGGACCCCAACACGCAGGTGAAATTCAACTTCATGCCGTTCCTCATCCTGTACAAGAGCGGCCGCGTGCAGCGGCTCATGGGCACGTCCGTGGTGCCGGCGTCGACGGACGCGAGCACGGGGGTCTCCTCAAGAGACGTCATCCTCGACCACGCCACGGGCCTCGCGGCGCGGATCTACCGGCCGCCAAGCAACCCCTACCGCGGCGGCAAGCGGCTGCTCCCCGTGCTCCTGTACTTCCACGGCGGCGCGTTCGTGGTCGAGTCGGCGTTCGGCCCCGCGTACCACACCTACCTCAACGCGCTGACGGCCAGGGCCGGCGTCATCGCGGTGTCGGTGAACTACCGCCTCGCGCCGGAGCACCCGCTCCCGGCCGCATACGACGACTCGTGGACGGCGCTCCGGTGGGTGCTCGCGAACGCGCGGCGCGGCGCCGGCGCCGGCGGAGACCCCTGGCTGTCCGAGCACGCGGACGTGTCCCGCCTGTTCCTCGCCGGCGACAGCGCCGGCGGCAACATCGCGCACAACCTGGCCATGCGCGCGGACCAGCAACCGCACCAGCTCCTCCTCGATCTCGACCAATTCGTCTCCGCGAGGACGATCATCCGGGGCGTGGCACTGCTGGACCCGTACTTCCTGGGCCGGAACGTGTACCCGACGGCGGCGCGCGCGTGGGGGTTCATCTGCGCGGGGCGGTACGGGATGGACCACCCGTACGTGAACCCGACGGCGCTGCCGGCGCCGGCGTGGCGGCGCCTCGTGACGTCGCGCGTGCTGGTGACGGTGTCGGGGAACGACGGGCTCGGTCCGTGGCAGCGCGCGTACGTGGACGCGATCCGGGGCAGCGGGTGGGGCGGGCGGGCGCGGCTGTACGTGACCCCCGGCGAGGGACACTGCTTCTTCCTCAACAACCTCCACTCGCCCAAGGCCGCCATGCATATGGCCACGCTCGCAGCATTTGTGAACAGCAGCTAGTTAGTACGGAGTAGCTCAGCATGTACCGGCTCCATGACGTAGGCAGCAGCTCAGAGCTCTGTAGCCATTTGCATTGCAGTGATAAACATACTATACGTGTAGTAACATATACGATCACTGTGCTAGTGTCGGTGACTCAGTGCCAGTGAGCAGAGATCTATGTGACGACCGCAGTACAGTAACAGTTTGCGTTACTTGCATTGTTTTACATTGTTGTCATGAAGCAACTGAAGGTGTAGAGCATCTTCAATGGTTCCATAAATCATATCCTTAAATAAAAATACATAAAGTTATTGAAAAATACCTCTCCAACAGTTCTTTAAACTAGGTAGCTAAACATACCTAGTTTCTAAATGGAGCGTCTTGTTGCCTAAGTTTAGGGACCTTGGCGAAACTCCCAAAACGCTGAAATCCGGGTTTCAAGTCAAAATCATAGCTCTCATCTGTGTTCGCGTCATAGTTATATTGTTTTAGCAGTCGTTCACATACATGAAAGATTATAGCTACAAAAAGTGACATCATTAGTATGATCGGGATAGTATTGCGGCCAAGGGGAAAAAATGCAAGAAGCCAAAAACACCTTAAGTCCCCAGTTTGCTTCTGTTTTTATTTCTGAGCATGAGAGTTGACTAGTTCGATTCGCATGACAAGCAGCGCACGAGTCTACTCTGCAATGAAATTCGTCCGACGGGATTCGGAAATGACGCACAAATCATTTTAAAAGCTATTATTGGATGTTGTTGGAGAAGGACAATCAATTATTTCACTTCTAATATCTTTTGAGAACTTTTTAAATCTAGCTTTAAAGAGTTGAATAAATATTATAAGGAACATGGAGATGCACTAACCATTCATCTACGGCTAGCTCTCTCGAACTAGTAACAACGGCAACCCATCGCGCGACCGGGGACAGTTTCCATTTCAAGTTTTCCGGAACCGTCGTCTCAATGACCGGTTAGCCCCCGTGCCGGTGGATTTGTATCATCTGACTTTCGCTCCCATGGTAAACTTTGTCATACTAAATTCTATCCATTTATATTAATCTATTTTAAAAGCAAAATTATAAATTATACCGTCATTATTAAACGATGATTCTGTAAAAAATAGTTAAAAGAAAGTATAACAAAGTTTGTTATACAAAAGGCAGAGGACACAAATGCCGTGCGGGCGTGCTGGCCATTCCTTGAGATGTGTCCCTCATCCTCTCTCCAGCTATCCGCGGCGGAACTGATGCGCGGCCGTTCCGGCCAATGCGGTGGCGACGGCGATCGAACCGTGGCTCTCTTTATCGTAGTGCTGCGTAGGCTTTGGCCAGGTCCGCCTAAAGTCCGGCGCACTGTCGCAGCGCGTGGTTTACGGACCATCAAATGTGTGTCACGACTTGCATTTCAGATTGGACTATATTAACGCAGACATGATTCTAGGTCATAATCAGCCATGATCACCTCTGGAACAAAAAGGTTCATCTAACCTTTCAATCCGATGGGCACGCAGCATTTGCGGGCTGTTCAAACAGCTTTTGGCCGTGGTCGACACACTTGATCACGCTCACGCCGATTCCGTTCGTGGCCGTCGCTCTCTTGAACAATCTTTACCGCCACCATGGATGCCCCGTTGACTATCCAGTATCCACATCTGCGCGCAACGGCGGTGACTCCATCTTATCATCCCGGTTGCCGCATACTCCTTACCGATGGGGACGGACATGGAGCCGAGCTGTAGACGAGGACTCCGTGATTGCGGACGTTGCGTCGGCTCCCACCCTCTCGGCAACCCATTGCTCTGTTCCACCACAAGCTTGTGACCAGCTTGCTCTCGATGCTTCCGAATGCTATTTTGTGATCACTTGATACTCACTTGCAGATAAAGAGGTGAGCGATGTAGTGCGGATGCGCGGCCCCGTTCGGATGAGATACTTTTGGATGGCTGTGACTGCACGAGGCACTGTTTTTTACTGTAGCTACTATTCGCTACAGGAATCAGCGCAGCTGGAAAACGCTGCAGCTAGCGGTTCCGAACGGGGCTGCAGTGGTTATGTTGGGGTTTTGCTAATCGGAGCAGTGGGGTCTGACGCGGACGTCGAAATCGGTTGGCGAGAGCGAAGGCCAACTGCAGTGTGGCCGTAACTGTCATGACGATCGACAGTTACATGGCGCCGGATTTTTCCGCAGTTATTCAGGAGTTGGGCTACAATGCTGGCCAGCCAGTAAGGCCCGTCTGAGTGTGCCTAGGGATGGAGTTCAGTCAGCCTCATGGGCTGAGCCGACTAACACGGGTAATCGGCCCAGTTGCTTCTATCTCCTGCAATGAACTCAGATCCATGGCCACCAATCCCACGAGCCCATACTATCACCATCTGCATCAAGACCGTTTCATGGATCCCTCTCGGAGACCAGCTCCGAATCCGACCACTACATCTTCCAACTCTTCGATCGGCTCCCACGGCTTTCCCCTGCCATTCCCTTGTTCCCCGCCACCGACGGAAACATCGTCGTCCTCCACGGCTAGCCATGTCCCACCGCCTGGGCCGCGTCGTCAGCGACCTCAGCCACGGCAACCACTGCAAAGCAACGACGGGCCACGGCCTCCAGGCCCTCCACCACCAGAGCAAGAGCAACAACGGGAGTTACAGCAGCGACGCTCCCGGCAAAAAGTCCAATACGCAGAAGCTCTCGCTTCTCTTCGCCGGCGTCAGCGCGTGGAGAAGAAGCGATAGCACCGGCGACACGGCCGGAGCGAAGAGAAACAAGCAGCAAGCCAAAGGAACCGGCGCCAAGCCGCGTCGGCTGGACATCAGCCAGCTGGTGTGGATGTACGCGTCAACGTGGAGCAGCTCTTCACCTCGTCCACCGATGGAGGCCGAAAGTCGGATCGGCCGGAACAGCCGCGGAGGACGCACACGTTCGCCTCCAGACGCGGCAGCAGCAACGACACGCCATCGAGGCGGCGCAAGGGGAGGCTGTCATCAGCGCCGGCGTCGCTGCGAGGGTCTCCGGCGAGCAGCGGGCGCCACCCCTTTATCGGGGACTCGGTGAAGATGTCGACGTCGTCGGAGCTGAGCACGATGGAGGACCTGCAGAGCGCAGTCCAGGCCGCCATCGCGCACTGCAAGAATAGGCACGATGCGAAATAGGCGAAGTCGCATGCTGGAAATACGAATTTGCCGTCGTCGTACGCTGAATGTACGAAGAAAATGGTGTAGCATATTGAAGATTCGATTGCAGCGTAGTCGAATATTGGTCGTGCGACAAGGCGGGACCCATGGGTTCACGGGCGGCGTTGGCAGTGTTGTCGAATAACGGTCGTTCGACTGGAGGGCTGGACGTTCAAAAAATCCTCGGCTCTGCGTTCTTCCCCGCCCGTGACGCTCTCTTCTCTCTCTCGCTCATTCCACCGACGGCACTCGGCGACGGGGCGCGGCACGCAGGCTGGCCGGCGCTGGCGACCAGCGACGGAGCGGCTGGGGAGCAGGGCAGAGGGAGGCCGGCGGCGTCGTCATGAGCGGCGCGCCGAACGGTAAGTTTTTTTTTTATTTCAGTTTTGTGTTATATTATTTTTAGTTTCTATTTTTTAGTATAAATAAGTTCATAATGTAATATAAATAGATTAGTTCATATTTGATGAGTTAAAATATGTTAATATGTAATTATTATATATTTGTTAGATCAGTGTAGTTTTATTATGTTAATATAGTAGACTTAATGAAAAGATTAGAGGAAAATGAATCAGTTTTTTTTTTGTAAACTTCCAAAATTTTCTACTTCCTTAAATAAAAAGCAGTGCTCCTGCCTAATTTTTTTTTGAAAAAATATAGTTGGGTAATATAGTAGAATTAAGGATAAAATAATGTATGAAAGAAATATTGATGTGTACTCATTGAAAATATAGGGGATTACTAAATTACATTATTAATGATACATTGTTGTTAAACTTTTATTAGGTACCAGTGATAGCACTATGATAACTCCTAGAATTTACTACGGCACCGGAGAATTTCAAACTGGTCAAAATGGTGTTGACCTGAGTAATTTTTCTTATGTGGACGTAGAGCAATCTAATCTAGATGCTTCGAGGATGATGGAGATCACTGTGTGGTTGACAATGTTTTTTCAGTTACACAGTACTATTTATTCAGTTAAGGTGCAATGTTTGTGGACTCAGATATTATATCCAGTTTGTTGAGAGTTGAAGTCCGTGCGTCGGACAACGAGATGAGTGCAGTGGTTAAATTGGTGTCGGAGAAGAAAAGCTCGATTCATTATGTTTGTGCATCTTTGTCCAAAAGAAGTATATGAACATAATGATATAGACTTGCATAGCAGTGCAACACATATGGTTAATGATGATGATAATCGTTGCCATGAAATGATAGTGGCAACAAAGAAAGTTAGGCAGAACCTAGAGACTCTACATCATAAAGACATCGGTGAGGCTGATATTGTTGAGAGTCAGGCTGATGCTAGAGATATTGATAAAACAGTTGTTGCACAGTTTGAAAATGTTGATCGTAATGCAATATATGAGGTTGAGCATGTATTGCCTGGTGATGATGACGTTGAGGAAGATGATGACAATGAGGTCGGAGGTAATCCGGTCCCCGATGAATGGAACAAATCTGGAAAAGCATCGATGAAAGTGATGGATATGCAAGGTTCTTGTTGTGAGTATGGTCCAAGCAAGATTCAAATGAATCATATCTTTCGTAACAAGTCTAAACTGAAAGTTGCTGTAGCACGTTGGGCAGTCTTATGCCACAAAGAAGTGTGGACTGTTAATTCTAGTCTTAACAAGTACAGCGTTAAGTGCAGAAACGATGTTTGTTGTTTTTGTGTTTATACATACAAGCCGAAGCATGCAACACATTAGTTAGTCTCTAAAGTTTGTGAACATAGTTGCACACTGCAAAATGTTGGTCGTAAGCATCGCAACCTGACAGCATCATTTATTGCAAATGAACTATTTATGAAGATTATTGAAAAGTAGGATATGGAATATTCGTACATCCAGCGCTCAATTTTAAAGCAATTCAAGTATAATATTAGCTATCAAAAGGCTTGAAAGGCAAAGCAGAAAGCATTAGAAAAATGTTGGGCACCTAGGAATAGTAATTCATCTACTATTAAATGATTCCAAATATATTTTACATGTAACAAAAAAAATATACCAGAGTCGAACACTGGATATTCGAATTTGCTTACTCGTATGTTGAATATTGGAAATGATTTTGTCGATTATTGGGATATTCCATTGGTATTTTTGTCGCATATTCAAAATTCGACTACGCCCTAGTCGAACATCCAACATTCGGCTGGGCTTTAGTCGCATGTTGGGCACTCGACTAGAGCCTCTCCAACATGCGACGCTGCCTATTTCGCATATTCAACATGCAAAAAATATTATTTTTGTGATTTTCTAATATCAAATATTATTTTTGTAATTTATAAAAAATAAGTATTATTTAAAAAAAACTTCGATTTGCTCGACTACTACAACCAACAGTACCTAAAAAAAATGGCTGTTGCCATCATTTCAAAAAACAAACAAAGGAACGGCTGTTGCCAGAGTGTCGCGCATCATCCTTATTTTTGCAAGAAGAGACATGGAACATCTGTACTGCAGTTTTGTTAACTGTAAGGGCATGCGCAATGTTTAATGCCGAGTTAAGGGCATTAGCTATTCTAGACTCCACAATATTTACTATTTTGTAAGGGCATGCGCAATGTTTAATGCGAAGCTAGTGGCATTAGCTATCTCAGACTCCACAATGTTTACTTTTCTAAGTGGGTCTCACGTATAATAAAAAAATCTCAAACCTCCACTGCTGCCACCCTCTTTTTCTGCTCATCCCGCACTACTCGCATGCATATTTTCAATACTTTATTCGTTACAACCAGGTAGTAGTGTTGATGCCCACAGCAACAATTTTTTTTTTACTACCGAGTTCTACAATAGTTTTTTATTCATCATTTATTGCTTAGTACCGAGTTTTCTCTCCCATTGTGATGCCCTAAGGTGTTTCTACGGTCAGTCTAGAACTGACCCTTTTTGACAAAACGTGGAGGATACAACTGGTTGGTCGTACTACTAATCGTCACGGAACATAATCGCCCGGAAAGCTTGGTCCACCTGCACCCGTACTCCGTAGCTTTTGAGCTGTACTCCGTAAGTGACAGCTAGATCAGATGTAGTCGCGTTGGCTGGTTCCGCCAATTAACTGTGATCGTGATCAGGGCGCCATCGATGATAGATCGATCAAACGCGCTTGTTGCTCATGGTAGATTTTAAACCCGGTGTCCGACAGAAATGGTTCGCAGGCAGAAATTGAGACCCAAAAATAAGAGCGATATGAGTGGGCCGAGTAAGAATGCCCGTGAAGTATAGGTCCAGTCTACGTTCCGGACCGCGGACAGTCAGTCCTGGACGGTTGAAGGCTTCGGAGGACGTGGCCTCCTCAGCAACCGCCTCGTTTGAGAGCACGGCGACGAGGTCAGGGTCACCGCACCACACGGCGGAGCGACAGCGCGTACCCCTGCCCTACCCGGATTTTCTCTGCGCACGAACATTTGCTTTTGTCGCGAGGCCTGCTCCCTCCCAATCATCCCAAGCCGCGCGGCCGGGGCCACGGGGAAATTAAGGAGAACTCTGAAACTGGTGGCAGCGGCCAGGGAGATCGACAGCTAATAACCCCGTTTACTCCATAATTTTGCTTGCCCCTGCCTGCCCTGCTCGATGAGAGGCGCGCGTCCGCTCGCGCGTGCCGGGCCAGCCAGCCTGCCTGCCAATCCCACCAATGGCTGCGACGGATGACAGGGAGCGGAGCGGCCGCTGGCCGGCTGGCTCTGGCACGGCAGGGGGCGGAATTCTTTTTCCTGCGCTCGCCCGTTTCCGAATCTTTGGAAACCAGCGCGAGCGGCATTGACTTCCTCGCTACTTCTAGCTGGCCTCCGCACGGGCGCGCGCGTCGTCAGGGCCGCTCTCATCGGAGTGAGTAAACGCAGACGCGCACGGGACGGGAGCACGGAAACCTCGCTGCCGCGGCCTACTACTTCATCACGCAGCCCCGCCCAATGGCGCCGGTAATCGTCGTCACTGTGCGCTCAGCTCGCTTGTTCCCGGCGGTTCGTTGTCAACACCACTCACGGTGCAGTTTTCAAGCTCTCACAGCACAACTTATGCCATAGGAGTAAGTTTCAGTACTACCTCCTCTTCATTGAATCCCAAGATCACCTTTGTACAAGTTCAGGTGGAAAAAAATGGCGTACATAACCACGGAAAGAAACAACACTAGTACTCCGTAACAAGCGCACCCACACACACACACACACACACCAGGCGATTCAGCTTTGCGATCAGCTGAACTCGTTCCGTCCACGAGCAGCTGGACCGGATCTTCACTTCAGAAAAGGAACCGATTAGCGAAGAGACTGACAGTGAAGTGTCTGGTCCTCCAGTGGCCCCGAGGAGTTGAGAAGTTAGACGATGAACACCGGAGCGT
The DNA here is from genome assembly GCA_001602295.1 of Zoysia matrella. Classification (NCBI taxonomy): domain Eukaryota; kingdom Viridiplantae; phylum Streptophyta; class Magnoliopsida; order Poales; family Poaceae; genus Zoysia; species Zoysia matrella. The sequence goes on from BCLG01000078.1 coordinate 50,659, forward strand.
GCTCGCACGTTCGCTCGCTCGCTAAGATCATTGCCCTGTGTCGCCATGTCCTCCAAGATCCTGCGATGTTTGTACCACGTAGTTAAATCAGTATCGATCAGTAAAAAAAAAAAAATACTCCCTCCAAGATCAAAACTCGACAGGTTAGGGCGCAGGTGCAGTCTCACTGTCTGCGTGGAAGGAGCCACGTCATGTGGAAAGGAGATCTCAAACGCAAGTCAAACGTTAACTAAATAAAAATCCATGGCAGCACTGCTTGTCGATTACTGTAACTCTCGAACAGCTGGCGTGTCAGCGCGTTATAACACGTACCACGTGACCGTCGGCGGCGGCCGCGGGCTTCTGCCGGTGCGCCGACGACCTCTTGTTGAGCCCGAGCAGCTCCTTCCACCTTGGGACGCGGCGGTTGCCGGCGTCGGGCGCGCCCAGCAGCAGCTCGTCGCGGAGCGTGACGGTTCCGTGGCCGCCACTGCCGGATGCGGGCGCGGCCTCGCGCAGCGGCAGGATGCGGCCCTTGGAGAAGAGCTGGTCCGCGGCCATCATCGGCCGGCTGCCCACCGGCGTGAACTCGAAGTCCGCGTCCCCCGCCAGCGCTCCCGGCCCCGACGGAGGAGGCGGAGGAGGTTCCAGCGCGAAGTCGCTGGAGAAGGACATCCGCGGCGCCGCCAGCGGCGGCGGCGCGGGCTGGTCTGGGTTGTACATGGCGCTGTCAGCACGTGCGTGCTGCCATCTAAAGCAGCGTCAACACCGGCCGGCGGCACGCGGGCAAAACCCTCTCGGGCGGCCAGGCGACTAAGGCCACGCGTGCTAGCTCGACCGCTGCGGAGACGTCGGTCGTCGGCGTGCGCGCTCCCTCTACTGCTTCACTCGTGTGGTATTGTGCCCGTGCGACTAGCTTTGGAGTAGCTAGGGGACTCGCGGCTGGGTCAAATATGCCAAAGCTTTGTGGTGAATGAGGCTGGCGCGAGGGTTATATATAGCTGAAGACTGGTCGAGAGAGTCGTGGGGAGGAAGACGGCCGTGCGTTAGTTCAAACATTCATTTTTCGTACAGGAGTAAAAGTTTTTGAAAGCTAGGGTAACGCAAAATTTACCTTGCGCGCTTGGTCGTAGTGAAACGGATCGCGGTAAACAAAACAATGAGCCCCCGTACGTGTGAGTTGTCAGTAACTTGATTTTACGAAAATATTTGACCGCGGCCTGCCGTCTACTACGCGTTCAGCCAAAACCAGAGAGATAGAAACACTGGAGGGCCATAATGCTCGATCACCGAAACAAATGAAAAAGAAGAAGAAAACTGACAATTCGAGAGCTCGATCCTGGCACAACCTCTCACCGTTGACTTTACTGGTTATAATTAGAAAACCCAGTACGCGCGTCGGTTCAAACCGATTTCGGCACTAGAAAATGAAAGTCAAAATCTCGGGGGAGCCATTTGCTATGCCCTAGACCTTTTACTTCCCCCTCATTTGCAATCGAAATATTCGAGCTTGACCTGTGGAACAGATGTTTGTAAGGCGATCTCAACGGATACTACTTACTAGTCTATCTGTTTCAAATTATAAATCATTCTAGACTATTTTAAAATTTTTAAATTATAAGTCATTTTCACTTTTTGAGATATTTTTTTTCAATACTTTTGTCCTTCTTCTCATCGTTTTCTGTACATTTCATCTTTTTTACTTTTATTAATTCTCGTACCTACCTCAGAATAGCTTATAAAACGGGACAGATGCCCATTTCAAATACCAAAATTTCATATAAATTTCACAACAAAAAATATAGAAACAAGAAGAACTTCCGTGCTCCAAACGGCCATGAAGTAGTACAATTTCCTAGTACTTGAAAAAAGTCAGCCGCCGATGATCTAGCGCCTCGCGTCACTCCTCTCCCACGCTCGACCAATTGTTCCCGCGTCTCGGAAACGATCGCGGTGCCGGCGAATTCACCTTGGCCAGCGCCGCGCCGCGGAGTGTCGGCAGGCAACGGAACGGCGGCTGTGGATGTTTGTCACGACTCGCGCGGCGCGGGCATGGGACGGGACGGGATGGGACGGCCAGCAGCAGCACCTGCCGTACGTCCGGTCGGATCCGCTGGCAGCATTGATCTCCCGCTCTGAACGTTTCCGTGGGCGGCGCTGGCGCTCGCAGACATGCATGGCCAGCACCTGCCGTACGCGCGTCCGGCCGGTCGGTCGCTGCTCCGCTTTCCATGGACGGCATTCCCTCACGTCCTCTCCTCTCCGCCTGCACGGTCCTTGTGGGAGTTGCAGCGCGCAGCGTGCGGCAGGCTGCGAGCACGCGGCGCTAGCTGGAAGCGCCAGGATTCGGAGCCATTTGAATACGAGTCGTACAGGCGGGGTTTGACTGCCGTACAGAAATGGTGGAGAAGACTTAGAATGAAGGTTTCGATGGTCCAAAAATCTACAAACAGTGTCGGAAAATCTAAAGAAAATGGCAGGGTCTTTGCAAAGGTGAGGCTGCAAAAATTTTAGCTCGGTACGTAAAGAGATCAAGAAGCTTGAAAAACGTCTGGCAACTATTCGATCATCATGTTCCACATCTGTCTATTCAGAAGAAGAAAGATCGATAGAAAGAAAGCTCTGTGAGCTGTTTGAGCGTGAAGAAATCATGGCTCGCCAGCGTTCTAGAGTGGATTGGCTCCGAGAAGGTGACCGAAATACTGCTTTCTTTCCTGCAAGGGCCTCAGCCAGAAGGAGAACAAATAAAATATCTTATCTCATGAAAAATGAAGGTACAAGATGTGAAGACATAAAAGAAATAAAACGTATGGCACATGAATATTATAGGAATTTATTCTCCACTGGATCATGTTCTCAAACTGATGCTATTTTGGAGGCCATACCGAGCAAGGTTAACGATATTACTAATGATGCATTGTGCAAGCTCTTTTCAGAAGATGATGAGATCCAGGATGCTTTATTTCAGATGGGACCAACCAAGGCGCCGGGCCCTGATGTTTTTCCAGCACTTTTCTACAGTGTCATTGGGATTTTTTCAAAGTTGAAATCTGTCATGCAGTGCGGAGCTTCTTACAAGGTAAACAAATTCCTGAGGGGCTTTGTGATTTAACTATTGTGTTAATTCCAAAAACTTCAAAACCTGGTAAACTAGTTGATTATCGCCCAATTAGCTTGTGCAATGTTCTTTATAAAATTGCTTCAAAGGTGCTGGCCAACAGATTAAAAAGATACCTGCCTAATATTATTTCAGAAGAGCAAAGTGCCTTTGTTCCGGGTCGTTTAATTACAGATAATGTTCTAATTGCTTATGAGTGTATGCACACTATTAGGAAACAAAGGTCTAAAACTCCTTTTTTTGCTCTGAAAATAGATATGATGAAAGCTTATGATAGGGTTGAATGGAAATATCTTGAAGGTGTCATGAGCAGAATGGGTTTTTCAAGCAACTGGATCAAAACAGTTATGAGGTGTGTGACAAATATCAAATATGCTATTCGAATCAATGGAGAACTTTCTGAGGCTTTTAATCCTACAAGAGGTCTAAGGCAAGGTGATCCGATTAGTCCATATTTGTTTCTCATTTGTGCAGAAGGACTATCATGTCTGTTAAAAAAGAAAGAATCAGAAGGCCTTCTAAAAGGTGTTAAGAATGGAGCTTATGGTCTGGCAATTTCACATCTTCTTTTTGCAGATGACAGCATATTCTTTACAAGGGGAGATGTTAAAAACCTTCAAGCTTTGAATGCAGTGTTGCAGCTCTACAGTGAAGGATCTGGACAAAGAATAAATTTAAATAAATCATCAATTTTCTTCTCAAAAAATTGTTCAAAGCAAGTAAAACAAAGAGTCAAAGCTCATCTTAATATTTACAATGAGGCACTGCAAGCAAACTATCTTGGTATGCCATCCTGGGTCGGTAGATCACCGTCGAATACCTTCAATTTCCTACCAGATCGAATGTGGAGGCGTATAAGAGGATGGTGCGATCATCCTCTCTCTAGAGCTGGTAAGGAAGTTATGTTAAAATCTGTGATACAAGCAATTCCAATTTATGTCATGAGTTGCTTTCGACTCCCAGCAGGAATTTGTGATAAAATGAGGGCAATAGTTTCAAACTATTGGTGGGGAGTAGAAAATGGGAAGAAAAAAACTCATTGGCATTCATGGGAGTGGTTGACTACTCTAAAGGCTATGAGAGGTATGGGTTTTCGTGATATGGAATTGTTTAATCAAGTAATGTTGGGGAAACAGTGTTGGAGAATTCTTACTGTTCCAGACTCTTTGTGCTCCAGAGTGCTTAAAGGTCGTTATTTTCATGATAATGATTTCTAGAGTGCAGGAGAACCAAAAGGCTCATCCTTTACTTGGCGCAGTCTTATGCATGGTATGAAACTCCTTAAAAAAGGTATTTTGTGGAAAGTAGGAGATGGGAAAACAATTAGATTAATAAAGGATCGGTGGTGTTCAGATTATATCTCTCCAAAACCTGAGGTAATCATTCCAAATGATCTAACAGTTAATTATCTTATGGATGTAGAGCATGGTAAATGGAATGAAGGTGTGATCAGATCATGTTATAATGAAGCAGATGCGGAAAAGATTATGAAGATCCCATTGAGTCAGACCCTTTGTGAAGACTTTCCAACATGGCCTCACTCAAAATCAGGTATATACACTGTCAAAACTGCTTACTCACTAATAAGAATGCAAAGTTTTCACAAAGCTATGAGTGTTAGTGGTAAAGGCGAATGTTCTGACCACAAAGAAATATCTACAAGATGGAAACAACTTTGGTCAATTCAAGCACCACCAAAAATGAAGATTCTGCTATGGAGAACAGCTCAAGATTGTTTGCCAACAGGTTCTCAGCTTAAGCTTAGACATATATCAGATTCTAATCTTTGTTGTTATTGCGGCCGAGAAGAGACAGTGGATCATGCTATTTTAATGTGTCAGTACGTATGTGAAATCTGGAATGAAATGAAAATATCCTTTGGTCTGAAAATGAAAATGCAGAAATTCTTATCAATTAAGCAATGGTTATTTGAGTTCTTAGCTGCTACTACAGATTTAGAATCTATTGTGCTTGCTATTACTATCTGGCACATATGGGAAGCAAGAAATGCAGTCTGTAATGGCGAAACATTAGTTCATCCTAAATCAATTGCTATGCGTGCTAAAGTCTACGTGGAAATGACATTGCTGCATTTAATTAAAGAATCAACATCTCACAGGTGTGAATCTGATTCCTCAGTTCCAAAGTGGATTCCACCGTCGGATGGTTGGTTACAAATTAATGTTGATGCAGCAATCTTCAGAAATCCACCTCGTATGGGTGTTGGTGCTGTGTTAAGAGATCATCGAGGAGAATTTAGAAGTGCATTTTGTCCGATAGTGCAGAAAATTGATGATCCAGAGTTAGCAGAAGCATTAGGCATAAGAACCTTTATATCTTTTTTATTAGACCACAACATACATCAGGTTATCGTTGATTCTGATTGTCAAAACTTGGTTAACAAGATAAACTCACAGGCAAAGGATCGATCTCATGTTGCAGTAATTGTTCAAGATATCAAAAACTTAATCAAAGAATATCCTTGTGTTTCAGTTTCTTATGTTAGTAGGAAATGTAATGAGGCAGCTCATGTGTTAGCTAAGACAGCTGAAAAGTTTGATGGTGCAGTTTGGTGTAATGAGCCTCTGAAGATAATTCAGGTCATAATTTGTAACGAACGTTTATGTTAATTTGAAAGCTGTCTTAAAAAAAAAAAAGTCCGTGGCCGTGTACATGGCGCTGGGCAGCTGAGCTGGCGGCCTGCCTCGGGTTCTGAATGTATTTGTTCCGGAGCCTTTGGGGGAGTTGGGGGCGGCGTTCAGTACTGCGTACCTTTCACTGCATGCGGAGGGACTGGCTCCGCCTGCTGTTAGGAGTCCAAACACGCGCTTAATGACTTTTCGTCCATGGCCTTTTGGGTCGGCACTAGTCACTCCCTGACAGTCAAGTGACAGTGAGGTGAGGTGAGGTGAGGTGAGGTGCTCTCCTGCTTTCGCAAACGCCAATAGCCGGCCACTGTAGTTTTGCGATTACGACGATTCTGGCAATTGAATTAGAGCAGTAATATGTTGTGTACGGTACGAGTGATTTTTCTATTAATTTCATCTCTTACTCCACCATCGGTCTACAGTATAGTACAAGTTTTCGCAGGTACTCACTCGCACCAGACAAAAGGCTTCTATTGAACCGCAAGAATTTCATAGGAATAAATTCAAATTTCACAAGAAAAATATAGTAAAAAAAAAGCTATGTTTGAAACGCAGAAATTTTACAGAAATTAATTTAATTTCATATGAAAAAACGCAGAAAACGGATTGAATCCCGCAGGCCTAAGAGATATTGGACTCCGACGAGGAAAAGCATACACGAAGTAGCCCTACGAATAAATTTGGCGAAGGATTTACACCGCTGAGCCTACATAGCATCTGAGTTTTGGGCTGAAACTAATATTGGATAGTAGGCTTTTCAGAGGCCCAGGAATAACCTCTGGGCTCGGACTGGATTGGCTGCTACTAATCCTTCACAGCATAAAGGGCCCATCTAAGTCTCAACCTTTTTTATTTTTGCACATATATTTTCTCCCTTTTTAAAATATATTTGACCATTTTTCTTATAAAAAATTTTGTTCAAATTTGTAAAATTATTAATTGTTTCAAATATCTGTAGGGATAAAGCAAATCATAATAAATTACTCCTTCCTCCATCTCAGAATAATTGTACATCTAGATTTAGTCAAATATGTCTTTAAACTAATGATTTCTATAAATATAAATTAATTTTATTATATATAAAATATATATTATGAAATTTTTTATGACGAAATTGGAAGTACAAGTACTAAGTTTTTAAAATTATTCAAATCTATAAAATCATTAATCAAAGCTAAATAACGCGAAACTTAAATGAACACATTTTGGAACGAAAGTAATAATGCTCAAGAGAAATACAAAGCATTCTTTTCTAAAAAATAAAAGCATAAGATAATAAATACAGTACTACTATAACTTCATACTCCGTAAGCGCGTAGATAACTGTCCGGATAGTATACCTCGGGTACTTACGGACCCGACCTCTACGTGAAGATCAATTGCAGCCCACAAAGGACCACGTCACGCCAAGAGCGTCCCCGCCCTAAGGGTCGGAACCGCACAAGCATCTTAGCCTGACCACCGAAAGGTTAGAGCTACACGACAACAAGGTTCGATCAGCCAACAGCTAAAAGCCAACGCCTCGGTCCGACCCTCGAGGGTTGGCCACCGCCTCAACGGTGAACCTCCGATAGTCGTGCCAGCGTACAGCAGGAGATAAAGCAACTTTGTCTGGAGATAAAGCATTTCATAAGTTGTTAAAGCTACCAAAACAGAAAAGTGTCATCTGTCCCCTACGATTGGACAAAAGACGTACGAAGGACATCGGTCAACTGCACCAGCGCCAGCAAGCGTCAGACGACCAACTCAGGCGACGACCAAAGCCCCACCTGACGGAGGGCCGGTAGGTTCCACAGACGTTAAGTTGATGACCCTGGTCCGACCCCTATATAAGAGGTAACAGGGGCTTTAGACGAGAACGAGTTCCATCAAGTTAGATTCAAGCTATTTTACTGTAACCACAGCCACCCACGCATGCTAGGGTTCTTGAATCGAACCAAGGCCTTTTTGCATTATACTTATGTTCTTGAGTTTATACGATTTGATCTCGCCCTCTCCTGGTCATAGAGTATTATGCCTCGACGCGGGCCCGAACCAGACTAACTCTCGAGTCTTTTCTAGACTAGGCCATTCGGATACGAAGAGCGCATCGATACTCTTTTCGATTACGTAAATTTTACTGTGCCGGTGATCAGAACACCGACAATAACCTATTTCAATTTGGCCATCTCTACTTGTTGTTTTGGGCCTCGGACGTTTGAACATGGCGTGATAAAAAACTCCTCCGAGAAATCATCTAGAAGTACACTATTCCCTCCGTCCTCAAATATAAGATAAAAGTATTTTTAGGTTTGGTTAAAGTCAAATTTTATCAATTGACTTAATAATATCTATAAATTTAAATAATTTTTAATATCTACATATTATAAATATATGTTTTATAAAGAATTTAGTAACATGATCTATATATGATAAAATATTATTAATTTTATATTATTATTAGTCAAAGTTAAAAAAATTTGACTTTACTTAAATTCAAAAATACTTATTATATTTAGACAGGGAGCTAGTATCATTTGTGGGGGCAACTCCGTCGACAAGCTAAGGCATCCGGTCAGGCGTTGGACCAAATAAAAAAAATCAAGTCAAATGCTTCGTCGACGGAAAGCTCGCAGTCAGATCCAGACGGTTGCGCTCATGCGGAGTGAGCGCATCCCTGATCCCCCGCCGTACCCGAAAGGCCAAGTGGTGGTGGCGGCCAACGACGGCCCAGCTGGAACCGCGGCTGATGCGGACGTCCCTCCAGCTGCCCGCGGCGCATCTCCACCACCTGTCCGGCCGGCACCCACCCACCCGTGCGCTTGACCCCGTCCTGGTGTCCCGAGCCCCCCAGCTGTCTGACGAGTGGCGCCGCGGTCACGGGTGATGACTGCTGACGGCACGCGCCTGACGCCGCGCCCCCATCGCCCTCGCCGCGGTGAGCAGCTTGCCATTTCCGTCCCGTGCTGGCTGGTACTAGAAGTACTACTACCCCTACCAGAATCTGTCAATGGAAAGAGCCCGAGGATTCCAGGCACTTTTAGGATTTTTCGCACGGGGATTAGCAAATCATCTCCCCCTCTAGTGTCAAAACTGTGTGAAGCGGATATGCCCGCATGGATAACGGACTGGCCAGGTCGGCAAGAGGTCATCTCCCTCGTGCAAGACGAGGCACGTGCAATACGTGGTCCATGCCAACAGTTCTTGGAGTAAATTATAAGGGACGAACGACGTAATGTAACCGAGGCATGCAGAATGCTTCCCCCATCTAATTCTGAACTTTACATTCCAATACTTCTAAATTCAGCAGAATGTTTCTCTCAAAAAAAGTGAACCAGTTAGATAGTCCTACAGCACAAAATTTCTACTACACAAGCATCGCCTTCGTCTTCCCTGGCTTTGGAAGCTGTTGGAACGGCGGTGGCAGGGTAGAAGAATCTGGCGCTCCAACAGATTGTACTCTCGATGATTCAGCACTTTCAGTCAACCGGAAAATAACAGGGCAAGGTGTTGTGCCACCAATTCTAATAATCTTTTTTTCCAGATCGTGCATTGCACGTTTCCCATTAAAAGAGAAAGGGAAAAATAGAGTTCAGTTTACAAATGTGAGAGAATGAGAGAGGGTAGAATTGTATGAATGATAGACGATGTGTACTAAGTCTCAAGGGTCAGCTTATATAGAGTCTTGAGGGGCAAAGCACTTCAGGATACATATGGCAGGCTACTGAGATACAAATGGTAGGTAACCGGAATATATATAGTAGAATTAGATAATAATATTAAACTACCAAATATACTCTAACGTCCCCTCAGTCCTAGCGTGAGCAATGCAGACGTTTGGACTGAAAAAAAAAACCGACATGAGTCCTCAATACGATTATAGCCCTTTGTGCCGATGTCCAGGTAGCCGAGACCATGACTTGAGCTGTGATCGCTGATGTCGTGCATGATGTATCCACGGTCGATCGCACCGATGTCGAAGAACTGCACATGAGGCCGCGGGCGCAAGGTGCCAAAGGTGGCAAAAATGCACTCTAGAAGAAGACGATGAGTCTATCGAGGCGTCGTGAAGAGGGGTGATGCCAAAGTCGAAGACGTCAAACCACCGTGGATGAAGCGTGCTTTGTGTTTGCTAGGCCCAACGCGTCGGGGACGAAGGCGCACACCGGTGTTGCCAGTACCGGGTGCTCGAGGGTAGGGACCATCACGAACACAACGTCAGTGTTGGAAGAGATCAGCAGAGAAAGCCTCCGAAGCTGTCACGGTGCGCAGAGCGACAAGGAGTAGAGTGCCAGTGCAGCCCGTTGTTGTCAGAGTAGACATAGAAGAGTTTAGTAGAGACTGCAACTCTGACTATGTGGTTGTGGTGGACGAATACGAAGATGTGGTGGAACCGGCAGCTGAGGGTGGCGCATAGGTAGCTTGAGAAAGCGCGACGGTGGTGCTCGAAGTCGGTGGGGCAGCCCTCGAGTTGGGAGTTGAGGTGCCCACAGGTCGGGGAAGAACGGCTCGACGAAGACCATGCCGGTGATGAAGATGTAATGACGAAAATCACCGATAGCGTCGATGCATCGTAACAGGGCGACACAGACGTGACCATCATAGTTGGCGGTGGTGTACACGCTCTCAAGTCAACCATCCCAATAGCGCACATGTCACATTACTGCATTGATTGGCTGATCAAACCGAGGGTGCAGCTGTGAAGCGACGGAAGAAGTCGGGGATGACCGGCGCATGGACCATATGGAGGAGGTGCTGGACGGCGCTGCGGGAGGGGCCCTTACACGCACTGCACATCAGGACGGGCCATATGGATGTCAAAGAGGAGTGGCCAGTGATGTTGTTGATGTAGAGACGTGCAGAGTCAACCGGTGGTGGGCGACGCAACCTTGATCAGTGATCGAGTAAAAGTCAGAGAAATAAGAAAGCAAATCAGCAGCAACGAGAGCCGCCTCCATATTCGATGCCAACATAGGTAGCGCGTCCTGATCCAGCCGCCACCATTCCGGCTCAAGGTTGGGGCGCGGCCTAGCCCGACCGCCACTACGACAGCGCGGGATGGACAAGAAGATCCAGAAAAGGTAGCGGCACGATGGCTCGATCTGCTACGAAACGACAAGGACAACAATGACGGCTGGATCAGCAGGATCCACCATCTCGCTGCCCTCGGCGGTGACCATCGAGATGAACCTCCCCGGGGGTGCGCAATGCGGAAGCTTTAGGGTTGAGAGGGCGGACAGCGAAACTGGATCGTAATTTGGCTCTATACCATGTGAGAGGATGAGAGAGGGAAGAATTGTGTGAATGATGGATGATGTGTATTGAGCCTCAGGGTTCAGCTTATATAGAGTATAAGACTTAAGAGGCAAGGCACCTCAGGATACATATGGCATGCTACAGAAATATATATGACAGGTTATCGAAATACAAATGGTAAGCAACCGAAATATATATGATAGGCTACGATAATAATCCTAAACTACCAAATATACAATAACAACAAACGCAACTCTGCAGATGACCTAAGAAACTCATTGTGATCTTCCTAGAGGAAAAACTGATTGCTTGTCCAAATCCCTTGTTGTGTGAATACAAAATGGTCAACAGGTCTGTCAACTTGAATTCCTTGTCGAGATGTACAAACCCAAAATTGCCTGATAGCTACACTCGCTAAGACTCTGCTTTGTTATTCACAAAACTCTGCTTCGTTCAAATATTACAACAGAGCTTAAAGAAGAAGAGAAAAAGTCATAAGGACACATTTATCTACTACTAGAAGGCTACGACTGTCTTTTTCACTCTAAATCAACGGCCGTGATCTCATCACGCTCGTTTCAATTCCAAGGCGTCGAAGTTGGCGGGAACCAGATCTCGCCTTCGTCGAGCCGCATCAGGTCCTGGAGATCGTCCCAGAGCTCCCCTGCTTCCTCCCCACCGCGCGGCGCCCAGTCCTGCGGCCCGCTGCGGTCCTCGACGTCCGCGCTGCATGGAGACTGTGTGTCCGACGACTTGGCGGCGGCGGCGGCGTGGGCCGTGGTCAGTGCTGCTTGGTGCTCGGGGAACGGGAAGTTGAGCTTGGCGCGCGGGCCGCGGAACTCGACGGCGGCGCGGTCGTAGGCCTTTGCGGCCTCCTCAGCGGTGTCGAAGGTGCCGAGCCACTTGCGCACGGCGCGCCGCGGGTCGCGGATCTCCGCCGCCCACTTGCCCCATGGCCGCTGCCGCACGCCACGGAACCGGTTCTTCTTTTTCCGCCGCCGTCTCTGTGTTCCCGTTCCTCCCGCCCCTGCCGTCGTCGTCGCTGCAGCTGTTACAACGGCATTCTCCGCTGTGTCGGCCCCCGCGGAGAAGGTGTCCGCGGCGAAGAACTCGCAGCCGAGGCACCGCTCCATCCCGCACACCCGGCACGACGTCGACGCCTCCACTTGCGCCGCGGGGAACACCTCGGGCGGCGGAGTCGTGTACCCGGACACGACGTGGAGCAGCGCGGCGACAATGACGGCGTGCTCCCGCTCCGGGGTGATCGGCCTCCACGCGAACGGCGGCGGCGGAGGCTCGTGTCCCGAGGAGGAGCTCGGCGAGGGGTCGTCGAACTGGCCGTCGAACCGGATCACGTAGTCCTGGTTCGCCGCCGATGCCGCCATGGACGGGGATGGTAAGAAGGTGCGGTTGGTCATCCGGTTGTCTGCGTTTCTCGTCGTCTGAGGAGCTCAGGGTGCTTGTCTAGCGCGTAGTACTACCGCTGACGCTTGAATTGAGCGGGAACTGGCGGGAGGCGCGGGAGCTTTTATACGAGGGTCCCGTCGAAGGGGACGCGGCGAGTAGCGCGGCCGCTGTGTTGAGAGGGCGCGAGATAAACGTGAGAAACGTGCGCGTCTTCCGTCCTCTGTTTTCTTCCTTATTCCGGTTTTGGCCTCCAGTTGGATCCGGGGCAGTGTGAACGCGAGGGGAGTGGCGTCACGTGAGTTGACACTAGACATGACGTCACCAGGTTATGGAGATCTCGGATTGGGACGGAGAGCGAGTGCGCCGGTGGGTTGGGTTGGGTTGGTTGAAAGGGTCAAACGGGGTCAAGGTGCGTCCGACGTGGCCCAGAGGTCGGTTCGTCCAGGCGGAATGTGGGGGGTGGGCCCACCTAGGGATGGTTTCCAGAAAGATTTCCTGTTTCGGATAACAGAGTCTGGTCCAGACGTCTAGTGCTCCAAGCACTAATCCTGAGTTAGCTCGTGTGTGGAGTACTGCTGTCCTCAGTACATACTACTAAAATTACACGCTGGTCACTGGAATAAATTCATTATACACTTCTATTTATCAGATGACTCCACTGCTGGGCCGAAGCGTCACGCTGCAGTGGACGTCCAATGTCAAAATCGCTTGCTAGTACTCTCTCCGTTCATTAAAAAAAAATCGTTTTGTATAATGATACGGTCTATAAAACATAATTTTAACTTTTATTTTTTATAAAAATATTTATTAAAAAAACATATTTATTTTTTTTTATAAAAATACGTTTTAAGAAAAATCTAATCATATATTTTTTATATTTTTAAACTTAACGAATTATTTGTAATTTATATTCTCAATATTTAATCTAATATTGTTCAAAACGAAATTCTTTTCTACCAGAGGAAGTACAATTCTACTGCTGCTGCGTTCCGCGGCGCGGATTAATTTGCTTGTTGCGTCATTATACGGGGTGGTTTAATGCTGAGGACTCCACTGCTGGGGCCTTGTGTGGGCTGTTTCTAGTCAAAGGCCACATTGAAAACCGTATTTGTTGACTGCTCGGCTGGGAGCTGATTATTGGTAAGCTTTGCGATTCGGCCATGTGGACACTGATCTGAACGTCAGTTTCAATTTTAGATCATTAATTTCAAATCAAATTTTCTTTTAAACTATAATTCTATTTTTTAATCCATTTAAACATCATGTTTATTATAATTAATGCAACCAAAAAAATTGTTTAGAAATATTTTTAAAATTCAATGTTTTTATGTATCATTTTGACATAATTTGAATATGTTATATATTTTTGATATTTTTCATGTACTGCTTCATATTTTAGCAAAACTGTCTCTCAAAGCAAACTAAATGGCATTTTGTTATCGCAATAGCAGTATTGAAATATTTTTTTTATATCATTTGATATAACTTCACGCCTGATCCTCAACACAATCCAAATGTTGCAAAAAAAAAATTAGAAATATATTTCATACAAGATCTGGTTTGTTGTATTAATGGAAAGAAATATGATGGTTAAATCAAATTTAAAAATAGAGTTATGGTTTAAAAAATTGTTTTAAAATTTATAATCTAAAATTGATGCTGATGTGGCATTTCACCTGCTGACGTGGCATGCCATATGGGTAGCCACGTCATCTCAGGGATGAAATAGATCTTGTAATCAAAGTTCAGAGACTAAATTGGACTTTTTTAAAGTTGAAACTGAGCTTTCATGTATAGTTTAAGGACTAGATTGAATATTTTCCCCTCTTTTTTTTACACACTTTGATAATATGAATCACAAAAGTCACTTCATGATACATAACTTCACATAACTCGTACACCTCAAATGCGAAAAAGAATAATCCAAAGCATATGCACTACTACTTTCTCCGCAAGTTACTTTTCATCCTAGCATCTAAGTTTTTCAAATTTACTTATTATCCACTCTTTCCAATCCACTTTTTTATTCCCAGCAAATCTTTTATCTCTATTTCTATCCTTCATATTTTCAGCATATCATATTTTTTATTACTCTTTAATTTTTGTACTTAGACTCAAAATAACAACTACATGGAGGCGGAGGGAGTGCCTTGATGAGAATTACTGGTATGTTAGGAATACGATGCCATTGTTTACTGTCATCCTGCTGTTAATTAAGCACGATCTTTCCATTCTTTATTCGGTGTCCAAAGCCTCTCCTAAAACGAGGATCATGTCGCTTAATACTCCTACCTAAAATATCATTTGGAACCCGTCGGAATCTCCTGGGCTCCACAACGGAAAAGGTATGCGGAATAGCGAAGGACTATTACCCGTTGCTGTCCGGCGCAAAGGTTTGGGCGTTTTGGTGGCGGAAGCAAGCGGGGATGACTCACTCGTGACTCGCCATGTTTTCGACGATGGCGACGCGCACAGATTCCAGACAGGACAGCTCCCGGCGCGCGGGATTCCCACGCCGGCCGCGAACAGGGACGGATGTCAAATTCTCTGTTTGCTTTGGTCGGATCAGAACGATAACACTCCATGCTTCTGCTACTAGAAGAACATTTCAAGTCAACGCCTTGTTTGAAAATATTTTTTCGTTGACCGGTCTTCAGGAGCTCTTGCCACTGCAACTCCGCCCACGCAGCTCGTGGTGTCATGGCTTCTTCGTACTATGCTGCTTCCTGCTTGTGAAAACCCGTCAAGGAAGGTTTCAGAAATTAGAATGCTATTTGTCGGTGCAGGTACGCGCAAAATACTCGTTTACTTCTATTTACCTTCGCGATTTTTGGAACTTTGATAGTCTGTTCAGATTCGACACAGGGAATAAAGCGAGAACGTGCCGCTCAACTCAGCTTGGCCGGCGGTGGATGATCAGCAGGCCCCACGTCAGCAGACCAGTGACCAGGATCAGGCCGGAGCAAGAGGTTGCAGGACGGCGTTTGATCTCTGCGTGATTTGAATTTGGAATTGGACCCCAGTCGCGTCCAAAAGGAAAGGCGCCGCCCGGACCAACCACCCGCTGCCGACTTGGTGAGGTGACATGACAATCGAACGAAGTGGCCGTGGCCCCCTCGATCTCGTGCCGACCTCTTCAGGCCGGTCCCTCTGGCTGATAAAGCACGTGCCAGTCTCGTCTCGTGCAGCCGCAGAGTCGATCCGTGATGCCACCGTGCACCGTGCGGCGTTGAACACTGCAAAGGCACTCCCTCCGTCCAGTTGTTAATTCAGTGGTATGAACACTGCAAGCTGATCATTGCAGCTGCAATCATCCATATGTGCTTTTGTTACCATCGCAAAAAAAAAAAGTGCTTTTGTTAGTTCAGTATGTGGTCTTCTTTGTTTTCGTCTGGTCTTGAACTCTTGGTAAAGAATCAAGCCAGTAGTAATCAATAGGGAGGCCAAGCTTTGATGATTAATTTGATTATGACACGCTGTGTAGACATGGAAACGCCGACCCTTATCCACTAAAACTGAACCGGGGAATGCTGGGTAGTACAGGAATAGTCGTGGGCAGGGGCGGAGCTACCCAGAGACCAATCTGGGTCCCCCCCCCCCCCCCCGGGGGGGTGAAAATCTAGTAGTATACAGAGGCTATTTACTTATTTAGCTACAAACAATTAACTTGTACAAAATTATAGTTAATAGCAATATTTACACAACCTGAGCAAACATGATAAAAGATAACAAGTTCAAGCAAATATATCAATCACTAACATAAATATACATGATAACTGTTACTCCCCTGTCTTAAGTGTGGTTTTAGTTTTGAGCATGTGAATTAAGAGAGTTAGAAAAGTTGGAATGTGAAAACAAGAAGAAGATAGAAGTAGATATGCATTGCGAAGAGACAGTTTTATTGGGATAAAATGGGACAGGAGTATAATTTTGAAACTAAAACATCATTCATTAGTCTCATTAAAACACTAAAACATATTGTTTTCTATCAATCTACCACTAAAAATTTTGATAGTATTCGAATGAAATAATACACAAGCTTATAAGTGCGAAGTAGCTGCATTTTCTGATTTATAATTATGTGAAACCATAGAAAAACAGTAGGCGTCATTAAAAAAACTGTAGGCAGGGAGCCCGGCGAGCGCTTGAGCTCGCCCACACTTTAGGTCCTCCAGGGGGAGATCTTGATCACAGCAGCATCGATCAACACGTGGAGAGAAAGCGAGCCCTGAGAGCTCTGTGTGACATGTGAAGGAAAGGATCGCAGGCCGCAGGGCACCACTCCAGGGCCAGCTAGCCAGGCATCAAATTGCAAGGGACCCAACAGGTGCAGACAGATGCCGAGGCATGATTCCTCAAAACTGCAGATTTGTATGGCTAACATGAGAGATACTAACATAGAAACAAAAGCTGAACATAATGAATCTGCTATCCATGCCATGAATTAACCGTAGAGACGTGTAAGTGTTTTTGAGGCTCTCGATACAAAGTATACGCAAGCTCCTTACAATAGGGATGCTACCGAAATTGTAACTACAAGGCCCTGAATGATGTCATATGAATTCCGTCAATTGCCTTGCCTGATGTCGTCATTTGTTCCACTGTTCCTGAAGGATGCAACTGTCGTTGGCTGTCAATGGAAATTTACGACCCGTAGATGATCTGTACTAGGATGAGGTCCATTGCTACACAAAACCCCCTAAGTTACAGTACAACCGAAACTTGCACAAAGTTCGGTAAGAATGGGAAGAAAAGCATGCCTAGAGCATAGCTATACAAAAATAACTTCAAGCTTTGCACATGGATGATCTTTGATGTACTTCTCAAGTTCTGAATCATCTCTAAACTTGAAACCGTATAATGCCTGCCGTTGTGTTAGACCCATTGGATAAATTGTGTAGAACTTCAATTCGTTCCCACCTCTAATACTCGATGGTCTTTCATCCTTCCATACAGGAGCATGATTGAGGGATCTAAATTTAGCAAGCACTGCTTTCTCCAAAGCTCCCAGAGTTAATTGATCCGATCTGCACAACATATAATATAAACATGTTACAAGAAGTTGGTGAAACACAAGTCAAGACATTTTACATATATTAAGAGATTCAATAAAAGGAATGTCACTGAAGATCTAAAACACAACTTGAGCAGAGAAACACATACACAAACGTGAGACCAAGCGAAGCAGCAGCTAACAATGAAGCATATGAATGTTCAACTATCTTAAAACTAGCATATACCCTACTCATGTACACTACTAAAAATAAAAATAAAGTTGTCTTTGGTACAGCTCTAGGGCTGATTGAAGTGCAGTTGTAGTTGCTCTACGTATCCATATAGTATAATTCAGTCCAGCAATACAATCCCTGATATTTTATTTCTCCTTGCACTCAATTTAAAAATGTCATAGATTTCATATTAAAAATTTAATTAGGGTAAGCACAACAGTGCTTATTTCATACGAACAATACCTCAGATAAATGCTCTCCGTCTTAAACCGCCCTCTTTCTCTGACAAATAAGTGGTAAACTGTTCCTTTTTTGCTAGTACAGCTACATGGCCGCTTCATAAATTTTGGACTCTTTTCCTCTTTTTCATGAATCTTTGTAGCAATATGTATGCACAGTCGACATGATGAATGGACTGCTGCCATGTCAATGAGTGCTTTGAAAGAATCAGAAGGACCATAATACTTCCATCTACAGAAACCAACAGCGAGCAAGATGCCTTCAGTAACAAAATCATGATAATTGCAATATAATGTCTGCTGAGGATCTTTGATAAAAATTGCATGACAGGATTCAATTGTTTTAATATTTGGGCCTTTGGGGAGTTTTTGTTTGATCGTGCGTACCTAAATAGGAGAGGCGCCCACCCTAACATTGATATGTAGGAAGTGAGAGTTAAAACCTGGTTGGCAGGGTGATAACAGATGGCCAATATATTCTCGAGTCTCACTCTGAAACATGGTGTATTACATGTAGGGTCTCTTTGTTTCAGCTTCTCAGCTGGCTTTTCCAGCTGAAAAGCCAAAAACTGAGAAGCTAAAACAAACAATGTTCTGAAAAGCTCGCTTTTGGAACGCTGAAAAGCTAGCTTTTGCAAAAATGAACTAAAAGCTGAAAAGCTCACTGAGGGCTGCTTTTTCAGCTTTTGGTGTGCAGAAAAGCTAAATGTATATTACAAAAGCCAATATCTAAATTTCACCAGTCAACTTTTCAACTAGCTACCAGCCAGCTTTTCTAAAAGCTCAAAAGCTCCAGCTTAAACAAAGAGGGCCGTAGGCTTGTAGAGAAAGAAGGAATGCTTCTTTCAGTGGGCAATCTATTGATGGTTCTAAGGTATTTTATGTGAGTGACAGATTCTCAGTGTACAAGAGGGATGATACATCAATTTTGAATGAAAATTTAGGCTGTATACAAGAATAAGCACCAACTCATCATGCTGTAAACTTGGAACAGTATATTTACAGGTTTATGACTACTCCAACCTAATCTATACCACTCCCTCCGTCCCAATTCATATGACTTTTTAGCTCTGGGGGAATTAAGAGAAGTGGAAAAGGTAGGATGTACTAAAAACGAGGAAAGAGATAGAGATAAAAATGTATTAGGAAGTGACAATGACAGTTAAATTGGGACAAATGGAAGCAGCTAGAATGATAGATAAAATGGGTCAGAGGGAGTGCACAAATAGAGAGTTATGCACCAAATGATGATAGTTTACGACATCTGTAAGAGTGAATGATAAGAATGATATCAAATCTACAGTGTCTGCATTCCATGCTTTCGCAGAGTCACAGCTTCGCATGCAAGAATTACTCCTAAGCTTTATTGCTGATTCCCTACAATTTATTACCAAAGTGGCAGTGCGGCAAAAAATCACACTATGGTCATTCCATATGGAGCACAAATTTGTCGCAGAACTATGTAATTGTAAGTCGACTCAATTCTTTAACAATTAGATACTTATCAGTTTTGTCTCATGTTGTCATTTGATCTTGGTAAAAGAAACATAAATAGAGCAAAGCATTCCGATGCAAATGTGATTATTTGAATGCGCCTACATCTTATAGTGGACCCAACCTAGCTGAATGCATATTACTCCCTAGGAATTCATTGCGTAATTCCGAAATCAGTACACAGAAGCTCGCAGAAATATGCCATGATTGAACAATTTTGCCGAAGAAGATACCTCAAAGACTGATTGAACATATTAGGATTTGAAGCAATATTTTTCATTGTACTAGCAACTGAAGCAACAGCATCGAGGTCTTTAATATGCAATATTGCACCTTCTCCTGGAGAAAATTCTTGAATGTTTGGAGCACCAACAACAACAGGAATAGAACCTGTAGCAAAGTTAAATATATCCAACCATTAATCCTACAGCGATTAAAGTGGAGCAATCTAGATGGAATTCTGTTGTCATGAGGTGAAATAGCTACCACCTAGGGCGATGAATAAATGTTCAGCATGCAATAATGGAAGATGGTTTCAAAATTGAAATAGTGGGGGTGATTCGTATGAATGGAGGGGGTTTAGAGTGTGCAGCCAGTCTCAAATTGATGCCATTAGGGCAATAAATTTAGTTCAAAATTGAACTAAAATTGTTATACTAACAAAAATAATTTAACAACTGAGGGAGTATACAATTACCTGCCACCAGTGACTGAAAGAACTTTTCAGTTACATAATCCTCCTCGTTAGAATTCTCAAATGCCAAGCTAAATTTGTAATGCTTCAAAGTCTCCACTTTGTCCACTGCACTCAAACAACAAAAAGATATGCACTGAATTTCTTCACAAAAAATAAAGTCAGACTAAGATTTAAGTAAAATTACAATAAAATAGCATTATGCATGAATAAATAGGACTACTTATCGCCAACAGTGTACATCAATGAGTAACTTTGAACCTACAACATACTTGAGGTTCTAATAAGACAAATATATTATAGCAATCAATGGATCATGTCTCGTAAGGTGAAGATACAGATTATCTCAGAATGAGTCCACAATAAACAATTTTATCCAACAGAAGTTACTATTTTACACAAAATAAGGCTTAAAATTTGGATACAGCGACTGAATATGAATATGAGCAGCATGCGAAAGCATATTTTCAATTCAATGGAAGAGATTCTCAAAAAAAAAAAAAAGCAATAAACTCAAGGAAATGTAATTTAGGGCAGTTACAACTCATTGAGATTTGAGAAATCTGTCTCAATATGAAAAGGGGGATACGCAAGATTTAACAGGCATTGGCAGTAGCGATTGCTATACTCCCTCCAGCTTAAATTGTTGACGCTGGTAAGTGCAAATTTGCAACTAACCAACATCAACAATTTAAAACTGGACAGTATATGGAATTTAGCATTCTAGACTGCAAGGTGCCAATTACTATCGTTGACTCGTGCTGGAAATAATAAGTTGCAGCCAGAATCTATAAGCAACGCTGCACATGAGTCGCGGTTCCATTTCCAGTCGATTTGGACACGCTTTCCTGGTCTTTTGGAGGTCGTTAGCAGGGCATGGCCATGCCCCTTGGCCGGCGCCAATCCTTTCCAGAGGCTAGAGTGGTCTTTTCGAAACACTGCTAGGGCGTTGAAGAGCTGGAGCTCTAGGTTTGTGGGCTCTATCCGCCAGCAGTTGGATCTTGCACATGAGATTGTGCATCGACTCGAGATGGCTAGGGACCGGCGGCACTTGGCCGCGCATGAGGAGGAGCTCCGCAAGCGCCTCAAACTCAAGTTGCTCGGGTTGTCTTCTCTGCAGCGCTCTGTGGCGAGGCAGCGGTCGCGGGTCCTCTGGCTTGCTGAGGGGGACGCCCCCACCCGGTTTTTCCACTCCCACGCAAATTTCAGGCATAAGAAGAATTTTATTCACAAGCTGGTGCATGATGGCGTTGTGGCCACGTCTGAGCAAGATAAAGCCGCCCTCGCTCACTCTTTCTATGATCAGTTGCTTGGCACACTGGCGCTGCGGGCACATACTCTCGACCTGCACAGGCTTGGTCTACCGAGCCTTGATCTCCGGTCGCTCGATTCGAGGTTCACTGAGGCTGAGGTTTGGTCGACTATCTCCTCGCTGCCCCCGAACAAGGCTCCAGGCCCGGACGGCTTCACCGGTCGCTTCTTTCAGTGTGCTTGGCCGATCATTAGGGCTGACCTAATGCTCGCCTTTGATGCTTTTTGGAGATTGGATATGAGGAACCTGCACTCCGTTAATGATGCCCTTCTTATCTTGCTAGCCAAGTCTCCGGATGCTCTTGATGTGAAGGACTACCGGCCTATTAGCTTGATTCACTGCCTCGGCAAGCTCCTTTCGAAGGTGCTGGCTAACAGGGTTGCGCCGTACCTCGCACAGTTGGTTCACTCGAGCCAAAGTGCGTTTGTGAGGGGACGCAACATCCAAGATAATTTCCTCTTCGTGCAAGCCTCGGCGAGAGCGCTCCATGCTCGTCAGACCCCCCGTTTTCTGCTCAAGGTAGACATTGCCAAGGCTTTCGACTCGGTCGCGTGGCCTTTCCTTTTGGAGGTTCTTGAGCATTTGGGTTTCTCTCGTCTTTGGAGGGACTGGGTCGCAGCTCTTCTGTCCACCTCCAGTACGCGCGTCCTTCTTAATGGTGATCCTGGGGAGAGGATTCACCATTTTCGTGGCCTTCGTCAAGGTGATCCGCTTTCACCGATGTTGTTCCTCATGGTGATGGAGGCCCTCAGTGCGATGTTTCGAAAAGCGGATGAGTGGTCGCTTCTCCAACCGCTGGGGGTGCGGAACATTCCACATCGCGCTTCGCTATATGCGGACGACCTTGTGGTCTTTGCCTCGCCTACTAGGTCGGATCTATAGCTTCTCCTAGGTATCCTCTCGCTCTTTGAGGGAGCATCGGGTCTGGCCACTAACTTGCAGAAGTGCCAGATCACCCCCATTCGGTGTTCTGTCGAGGAGCTCGAGCTCATCTCGGAGTTGTTCCCGTGCTCGGTCGCGGAGTTCCCCATTCGTTACCTTGGGCTTCCTCTCTTGGTAAGGAAGTTGCCTAAATCGGCCTTCCAGCCGTTGGTCGACAAGGTGGCCGACAGACGGTCCACCTGGAGAGGCGAGATGCTGAATAGGAGTGGTCGGCTAGTCTTGATCAAAACCACTCTCTCCGCGATACCCGTTTACACTGCCATTACGCTGCGGCTTCCGCCTTGGGTCATTAAAACTCTGGACAAGCTTATGAAGGCTTTCCTGTGGTCGGGCACTGATGTGGTGAGAGGCGGTGTCTTGTTGCATGGCGGCAGGTTCAGCGGCCGCTCCAGTTGGGTGGTCTTGGCGTCCTGAACCTGGACTGTTTCGGAATAGCTCTCCGTCTGCGCTGGTTGTGGTTACAGCGTGTCGATCGGAGCTGCCCTTGGGCCGGGCTTCGACTGCCGGCTGATCATACCACTAAGGCCTTGTTTCGGGCCTCCACGTCTATCCATCTTGGGGATGGCCGATCGCTTTTGTTTTGGTCGGACCATTGGTTGCATGGCAGAAGCATCTCGGATTTTGCACCTAACCTCCTATCTATCGTCAAGCCTCGGGCTCGTAGCGTTAGGTTGGTTGCGGATGCTTTGCCCGAGAATGCTTGGGTGTAGGATTTGGTAGGGGCTCTCACAGTTCAGTGTCTGCTTGAGTTTCTACTTTTGCATGAGCTCCTCCAAGGGCTCGCCCTAGAACCTCTTGTGGAAGACCGTTTTGTTTGGAAGTGGAGTTCTTCTGGGGACTTCTCCTCGGCCTCCGCTTACCATGCCCTCTTCCTAGGGGGGTCGTCGGTGCTTGGGGCGGCCCAGCTCTGGAAGACTCGGGCGCCCAACAAGTGTTGTTTTTTTTGTCTGGCTTGTGTTGCTTGGTCGATGTTGGACGTCGAAGAGACTTCAGAGGCATAACCTGCCGAACTCGGGGCCGTGTGCGCTTTGCGGCCAGCACCCTGAGCTGGTGATCACCTCCTGCTTTCTTGTGTTTTCAGCAAGGAGGTTTGGTTCAGAATTCTTAGGCATTGTGGGTGGCAAGCTTTGTGGACAAGGCAGGACGCTCGTGCTGTGGAGTGGTGGCTCGCCAACGGCAAGCGGGTGGTCAAACCTCGTCGTAAGGCCTTCGACACCCTAGTGGTACTTGTCGTTTGGGTGCTGTGGTTAGAGCGTAATGATCGCGTGTTTAGGAGCCTCTCCCCTCTCGCTCATGTGGTAGCAAACAAGGTGTTAGATCTAGCGCGTCTTTGCTCTCTAGCTAGTATGTTAGAGTGGTTGCTTCTTTCGGGCATGTAATTTTCGTTGTGCTTAGCTCGGTCGCTAGGGGGGTGTGTTGTATCCCTCTGCTGTCTGTTTCTTTGTATGTATTCTCTTTCTATCTTAATGCGAAACGCGCATCGCGCGGGGTTGAAAAAAACGCTGCACATGAAACAGATTGTATCACACTTGTGGGCCAACTGTGATCATCAATGATAATAATATGTCAAACAGAATGTGGCAGAGGGAAAAAATACCTTTGCCGTCACGGTTACGATGGCAGCTACCATATGAATCTATTTTCACTTCTAAGTTTTCAAGCATCTCAAGGGCTTGTAAACGAAAGTTTCTTGCACCACAGTTAGAAATGAAGGCTGCAGCTAATGCTTCTTCAGTCTTTGGAGGCACAGGCGCCATGATATCGTATTCAGCCCATGAGAAGTAGCCTACAGGTACATCTGAGGAAAGGCTAGTTGTCATCACAATTTTGTAACCTCTCCTGTGATAGAAAGCAACAAAATTGACAGTCCATAAGGATGATGATATTTCAGATTAATAAATCCTACTTCTATAGCACAAAAGGCCAAACATTAGAAGTCGGACATGAATGATAGATACAAGGACCAAAATCAGGAAAAATCTTGATATAGAGCTTATGTTCCATTGTTCATCTAAGGCACAATCGTTGAGGACCTATTCCTATCTCTACTGGTAAAAAATAGGGAATGACCAGCATTCCACTTTATTCTCTTATATTGATAGATTAACAGTTAAAAATTTGGAACAACAAAACAAGTTTGATCCAGAAGTCCTTGCAGTTGCAATGTACATCCACATTACACTCGTAAATCCAGCATGGAACATGTCAAAAACGCTACCATATAGTATGAATTATGGAAATAGGACACTAATGTGATGATCCATCAGTATTGAATCTGAATTTAAATTAAATTAACGTAGGACATCAAAAATAAGGTTTATATAGTCATTTTAAACAGAGATCAAGAAGTAGCAATCAGAATTAACTTGGTTCTTACCCACCCTCGAGCCACGTCAATACTGTTCTCTGAATAATATTGAGATGATTCCATTGATCTGAGGATACTATCTACGGAAGGATCTGGCGCGATTCCAAAAGTAGCATCAGGTGTCTTACTAGCAGAAAACCCAAACTCACATCCAACATAGCACTTGCTAAAATCCTGTAAGAGAGGAAAAGCAAACCAAATAAGCATGATAGACGGAGACAAGTGGAGCAAAAAATGAACAGCGTCCTCTAGATTTCACCGACGGAAATCACCAAAATTCATACAACGAAAGTTAATCCGCCAAATAGCGGATCAGTGGAGCTCGTCAATACCAATCAAACTGTCCTAAATGGGTCTAAGAGAAGTAGAGAGCAAGAGAAAAGGACACGAACTGAACGAGACCTTGGCCGCGCCTCCGACGAGCACGGGGTCCTTATCGAAGTCGCGGTCGTAGGGGACAGCGTCCTCCCTCTCGAGCTGCTCCTCGCACCGCCGGATCTCGTCGTCGTCGGCCCCCGCCTCGGTCCAGGCGGAGGAGGAGCGACGGTAGAAGGAGGTGGTCCAGCTCTCGACCGCCTCGGCGTTCTTCGCCATGTCGAGGCGGCCGAGGAACGCGATCTCGGCAAGGAAAGCGGCGCCGACGAGCATCGGCAGCAGCCAGCCCCAGCGCCGCCGGCGGGGCGGCGGCCCCGCCTGCGAGTGGGAGGGCCCCTTCATCGGTGAGCCTCCCGGCCGCCTCGCCGGCGCCGGCGGCGGGTGGCGGACGGATCGGGGCGCGACGAGAGCGAGGTAGGGCGGTCGTTGGTCCCGGTCGCGGCGGGGTTGGAACGGAGTAGGGACTAGGGATCAACGACCCGTAATGGCACTGGCAGCCACTGCGGAGATCTTTCCGTCTCGGTCGGGTTCGGTTCGGCCCGGCCGCGCGGCTCCGAAGAGACGAAGCAGGTGGGAATGGGATGGACCCACGTGTCAGTGGAAAGGATTGTCCGGCTTCTTTTTATTTTGGGAGAAAAGTTGGTGCCGGCTGCTCCTTGTCGCGACTTGCGGAGCCGCCAAAGTGGACCCATCTTGTGGGCTGGAGCAGTTGGAAGCAAGCAGTAGTGGGCCGGAATCGTTCGTTCAGAAGGAGACAGAGTTTTTGGGGGACAACGGCCACTCGGGCTCGAATTTAGTTCCCTTTCTACTGGGCCAACGACAGCCTGGACCGAGGCCCACTACGCCTATGTTTTCTTTTATCGAAATTTGCCTGTCATGCCCGTCGTCAGGCCTACTCTGAACCTGAACTATATTGAGACTGGAGAGGACAAGAGATCGCTCCATATTGTCGCCTGTGCACTATTACATGATTTTTTTCACTTTTAGTATATGCTTGGGAACAGCAAAAAAACAGCGACAAATCACGGAGCAGGTAATTAGGAACAGCACGAAGGGGAAAAGGATCCATGTATTCACCTCACCGAGATCCAAGTCCTTCCATTGTACTACGATGAACCCAACGCGTGAGACAAATTGTGCTTGGAGATATCTGGTTATTGTTCATACCTAAAACCTATGCCGGACGTTCTCTACTAAGCGGTCCTCACGACAGAGAGGCATGTCTCCTGCCAACCCAAGCAAGACAGCCGCGCTGCAAGTTTTCTTCAAAGTGGTCCTTCGGTTTACTGGAAGGTAGAGAATGAGCTGAGGAAAAACAAAGACATCGATCATCGGTTTGGTCTCCTTTCCAATTCCTTTTTATGTTGATCCGTCTCTCAGAGCACCCAAACGGCACTTGGAACTGAAATACCAAACGCCAAAAGCTAAGCTGTGCTCAGGGACCAGCGACACAGCAATAAACGAACTCCAAGATTCCTTCAAAAAATATACTACACACGGAACTCTGAAGAAGATGTTCATGGAAACAACGAGAAATCGATCGTTCACAGGTGCAGTACAACTGCCGATTCCCGTGGAGACAGGGAGAACTACTCTACTCTAGAAGATCAGATCACACCAGCTTGTTCCTGCAACCTTTATTTCGCTTTGATGGAGAAGAAGATGCATCTCTATCGCCACAAGCAGCCTTTCGCTGGCTCAACCTGGGAGAGAAGGCATCTTCGATCGTGTTTCAAAGCGATCAGGTTCGCGCGCGCGCGCACGCACGGGTGTCCAGTCGCTATCTCTACCCACTCGTGCATGCTGATCACCATGTAGGAGTAGGAGTACCTCGGCGGCGGCATCTTCTTTCCTCTCCCACCAAGTTTGTCTGCCTACCATGCCTAGGGTGCGTGGCCAGCTGCACCTAGGCTGCTACGGCTGCGCTTCTTTTTAGCCCAATCGTACCACAGGTTCGATTGTTTAAGTCACCATAAAAAGGGGTTTAGAATCTTAATCTGGCCATCCATGTCGAGAAGGTTTTCAGAATTTTGAGCTAAGTACTATGCACCGATCATTTGCACATGAAAGCTTAAATTACTGTAATCGGGCAAGGTGAACAATTCACTGTATATCCTCTAACACACCTCACATACACTTGCTACTACGGCTGTACTTCTTCTTAGCCCAATTATACCTTAGGTTCATAGGTGCATGCTATTACAATTTTGTAAACTTTAAAATATAAAATTGATGTGTCAATGACAGATGAGGGGCTTTGCAAATGAATGACATGTGGGTTCGAATGGCATATTTCAAATTTTACAAAATTGTAATGCCATGTATCAAATTAATCCTAGGTTCATTTGTTTAATAGGAGCACCAAATCACCTTCAAGGGAAGAAAGTAAGTATCGACTACTTCATGCTAATCTCCTTGTTGTACTAATTTATTTCTAACTACCTTAAAGATAAACAGTTCACTCATACTTCAACAAAAAAAGATGAAGGGGTCATTCATGACAAAAAAAAGATATTGTATTTTGTAAGAGTTGGGGCATATAATTTGTTACTATCACTGAATGCTCTTCATAATAATAAGTTCAAAAGATGAAAGAATCGTCGTATGAGTTGTTTTGTAAATGTACTCGACAAATCATAAAGGACAAACATGTATGTTGAGATATATTATCATGCTTGGAGTTAACTGTTGACATTCATCTGATTAGATCCGATGGTTAAAAATAGAGAGGTATCCAGTCAAATGTACCGAAATGGTGGACTCGATACTAAAAATAGTAGATCTAATACCAATTTTTTAAAATTAATGATTGAGATTAATTAAGGAGAGAAATGTACCTGTAGTACCGTAACATATCTCATTTATGTTACTACAAGAACATTTTTCCTCTTTTGTGCAAATCAACCTACATACTTACAATACAAGTGTGCAAAACGATTTCATTTGTTCTAAAGAAATAGAATTCTCTCTTTCTCAATAAAAAAGAAAGAAGAGTTAAAAATTAGTAACGTAAACTACACTAAAGGCTACTCCTGCTAGTCTTTCTTTACATCCAAGACTGATTCAGACATGCACATCTAGTGGCGTCTCATAATGATGTCCCTAGATATACTACTCCAGCAGCTAATTAGCCTATTATTGCTGCTCGATCTACCAGTAGGAGCACGTTGCTTCTTCCTTTTTTTTCTCTTTTATTATCAGATCACGCTAAAACAAATCGCCTTACCTAATGCAGCGCTGATCTGTGATTAGACAGTCCAAACTTTGCATACGGCAGATTTACCACCATCCGAACCCCCACATCATTATAGCATTAGGTTTTATTTGGTACAGATTCTAAAGTGCTTCAGTTTCAACTTCCTTTAAGCACCTCTCCCAAATGGTTTTGAAAGGCGCTTCTACATCTCTTGCCTAAGAAGTGTTTCTTCATTTGTATTTAGAAGCTAAAAACATACAAAAAAAAAACTCTGTCTATCCGTTCTAAACTTAAGATCATCGTCAATTTCAAATTTAAACTAACCGACGATAATTGTATTAGAACAGAAAGAGTAGCTTCTTATAACTTCTCCATGTATTTTAATTTTGGGACCACAAGAGAAGATGTTTTGGCAAATATTTTTTCTAGAAAATTGTAAAAAAAAAGGCAAGAGGAAAAGCAGAATCAGAAATACCAAAAAGCTCCGTCAGATTAACCGGGCCTTTAGATGATGGCCGGGTCTAAAGCTGAATATGCATATTCCTTCCAGGTGCTTTGCGGGGCGCACTCGTGTTCGTAGACCAGACAGTCCGCCGCCTCTACGAGACTTAATAGCTATACTCTCCGGGCCACGTCGATCGGCACGATCGAGCGGTAGCAAAGCATCCTTCCGTGGCAATTAAATACACCACTTTTCTGAAGTGAATTACCGTCTGCTAGTAAAATGTTTTGGACGAATGAAATTACTTCAGTTCCCTGGCAAGATCAATTGGAGTGACCAATTTGTCAAGAAAGCCCAATGGATCTCGCGTTACTCTCCTCATTTCGGTCTAGCAGGAGTACAATTTACTACTCACTCTGAGCTTGAGAACCCATGGCTCGTCCTATTCTTGTCCCTCCGCGGACTTGAAACGACTATGGGTTAGATGACAGCAGTAAGCTACTTCTATTTGGACCGCATGAAGCAGTACTAGCAGTTGCCGACTCTGTGTGTCCGAAACGGATCAATTGCTCCTGGGCAGTACTAGTACCACCATCGATCGCTGAACAACGGGAAGTAGTGCTAGCTTTCGGTTGGCGCATTAACCTCAGAGACCCCTAAAGCCCACGCACGCACGGGGAGGAAAGGGATCCTCCATGTTCACCCGTTCCGGACAGGAGATCGATGGGAGGAGTCGCCGTTATCTAATCCTTTCACGAGTGCATGTCGTTGTACCGATCGTCGTCTCGTGTCACGAGCCCCGCGTTGGCGTCATAGTGGCACCGGCGAGAGCGGTGGAGAGACCGTGAGCCTGTCGCTCCAACGGCAGCCGATGGACGGACGGATCCAAGAAGAATAGGCATGCCCTTGTCCTTGGCCTCGGCCTCGGCCTGACTCTCTTTTCTCCATCTGAAGCTTAGCACGGGTGCGGGCGTGCGGCGGGCGGAGTTCACAATCGAACGGATAGCTAGCACTGCCGCCCGTTGGCGTGGCTGCGACAGCACAGTTGAGCACTGTTAACCGTTGGAATTTGCAGCTGCCGCGACGGCCTCCTCTGTCTCGACTGATCTGGTAGTAGGGCGAATCATTCCGGGCGCTCATCGGAACGCGACTGCTCGTCAAATCCAACAGAGGAAGCTGGGGGTTAAAGCGTGCCCACCTTGATGAATAGTTTCGCGGGCTAATCATTGAGGCTGATGATTGCTTCTGGGTGGAGGTTTCAATCTTCCGCAGTTAAGACCCAGAGCATTACTGTAGAGGATGTGAACTCTTTTGGTGGCTTGAGCGCGTGGTTACTGCTAATAATGGAGTTGTCAGCCTGATTTGGGCAGATTATTTGTTTGTACGATGAGTAGCGAGCCTTCTTGCGGTGAGTGTGCCTCAAAAGAAGAGTGTTGCGGGGACTTGGGAGCCTTGGAAATGCAATAGATTTCAGTTTCGGCGTTCCAATACAATGGGCTAACGCAAGTATTAGCGCTCATGGATGAACATTGTTACATGTGCATTTCGAATTTATCTCCATATATGCAGGAAACTGCCGCAACTCGCAAGCAATGGAGCAACAGCAGCAGCAGAACCCTACAGCAGAAACCGTGAGATACTATTCCACAGCAAGCCTGACGACGGCGGCTGCGGCGACTGGACATCTAACATCTCATGTCGGAGTCAAAGTTGCACGAGGGACTTCGGTCCGGTCCGCGCAGTGCCACCACTTGCAGTAGAACAGAAAAACCGCTGTGGCAACGCACCAGATTCTCCTCGTCTCGTCTCTGCTCGGCCGCGAATTTCCTCAGCGCCAGTGCCAGCGCGCTCACTGGCCTCTCCTCCACTGGTTTGCCCGGTTAGTGAGTCAAGTAAGCATGATAGTTTCGGAAGGTGACGGTCTTGTCCAGGCCGAACGTTCCTGTAGAGGTTAGGTGCTGTTTACTGGCGGTGGTGTCAAAGACGATCACATATGAGCCTGATCTCTAGAGTGCCAGCACCGGAAGCTGTGGAGATCGTGACACGTTTGGAAGGGGAGGAGGAGGGGGGCACAATCACTTTGGATGCAAAATTAAGGACCGATTTGATAGAGCTTGCAGTGATTCTGATTGATTCTCTCAACGTAAGTAGCAGAATATTCGGGCCTGAAAAATTGAACCACTTCGAGCCACAAAATAACCTAGGAGTACTTGTATTAGATAATCACTTCCACCGAAACACAAGCCTCGAGTTCAACGTCGTTGGAGGATATATCAGCTGGCTGGTACTTAAAGCTGCAAACTACTCCTACGTTCTATTCTAAACGGGAGCAACTCGTGCCGTATAAAACAGCAGCTCTAAAGAGACTTTAAAACGCTTTCATAGTACAGTACTTAGTACTCCTCTGTGTCGGTAGAAGTTTATTTCTATTTTTGTTGACCAATGATTTCAATAAATTCGATTAAATTTAAAAATATAGTATTTATATTTTTAAATTCAAAGAAAAAAAATATTTTTATAATATATATATAATTTATATTATTAAAATTAATTAAATTTATTAAAATCATTGATCAAAATTATAAAAATTATAAAAATAAGTTTCTACTCGGACGGAGGGAGTACACTATAAACAAGAGAGTGAGCACACGTGAAACAGCCGCCTTGAGGAGCCCTCACATAGTTCGCATCAATTGGGATATAATTAGTTGTGCAGGCCACACCCGTCTTCCTTTGTTGGTCCATTGCTAAGGGCTTTGCTCGTCTAAAAATAAACCTCGTTTTTCCCATCTAACACTAAGTTTTCATTTGAAAAAATGGCCACCGGACACAGTCGTACGGCGAGTACTGAATGAACGTGAACCATCAGGTTTGAAAGCATTTGGCCTCCATCGCGCACAGTACCGTTTAATATTTAGTGTTGTACTATTATCTACGAGAAGAACAGTTTAGCCAACTCAACCACCCTGCATGCACGCATGATGCATTATTTGGTTTAGTTAGGTGCACGCATGATGCAATATCCCCTTTCGTTTGTGATCGAGCCCGCGCCGCGGCGCCGGCACGTTGGAGCGGCACAACTTCACGAGCTTCCCTTCGCTGCCGGAGGCGCCAACCACACGCGAATATGCAGCCTGCCTAGGATGACAAAGATGCTGGATCTTCTCCGTCCGACGATGCCACCCCGTTTCTTAGGAACTCATCGGTCAGGTCAGGTGTCGTTGTTGTGTCCCGCAGCTCGGATAGGGCGGGCGGTAACAGCAACGCGACGGAGCGGCAAATTCTGGCAGGAAGTGACCGGGCCGGTGTCGCAAGGCAAATTTCACTCGCATATGGCGGCGAGTGCAGATGGTCACAAGAGGGAGACGCCAAAAGCTTGCCAACTCGATGTCCACCCTCCTCGCAGCGCTGCCGTTGTTCCCCACTCCCACCTCCGCCCTACTCGGTGACCCGGAGATCTCTGCCGCGGGTCCCATCCCATGCCCCCCGTGCCCGCTGCCACCTCCCACCGCGCGATGGTGTCCCGTCCGTTCGTCCTCCCTTATATAACCCCGCCAGCCTCCCCGTCCCAACTTCTTTCTAGTGCCCGTTCCGTTCGTCACTCTCTCCCTGGCCGTTACCCGTTGCCCAAGCTCACTAACCTCACCTCACCTCAGTGCTCCTTTCTTCGCTGCGAGGCAGGCGACGCTCGGCACGCGAACCTCGCTCTGGGTCGTCAGGCGCGATGGTGGACGTGGACCGGCGGATGGCCGGTCTGACGACCCCGGCG